>KK114294.1:894958-925105 GCA_000611955.2 Stegodyphus mimosarum
GACAACTCTATGTGTAAAACTACACAGTGGAACAGAACAGCAGATTTCCTTGGACTTGGTCAATCAGCACAGGATCAACCTGCTCTTGTAGATGATGATAAGCAGAATCCACCTAAGGAACAGGAAAGTGATTCTACTAAACATTTTCAAATTCCAGGAAATGTGTTAGCATCTGGGATGGTTGATTACCTCAGTGAAAGCATGTGCAATTGCTATACAGTTTGTATGAAGATACGAAATGCTCACATAATTTATTAATTAAGTTTTTGCTTGCTTTTAGCTTCGAACATCAATTTGTTAATGACCCAAATGTGATGTCATCATATAATTTGAGAGAATTAAGTATTGTTTTCATCTTTATACACAATACTTGTTTATTTCAGGCAAAAACACATTTGCTACCTTCATGTGCAATTTTCTGCTAATCAAAGCTTTATTTTCTATTTCTGTTGATTTCTTACTGACACATGCTTAATTTTTGAAAACCAGTGTATGCAACAACACTCAGAGTTTTTAATAATCAAAATATAGCCTTACTGCTTATCATGCATTCAAATTACAATGTAATAACATATTGTATTAAATGGTCACTGAAGGGTCTGCATGATTACTGTTTAAAATATTAATTATCATAATACTTTTCCATCTTCATAGGATTTTGGTAGTCATGCCAGCACAGCTGCACAAACCTTGCAATGGAAAGCTGTAGCAATATTTTGAATTATTTAGTACTTATTATTGCATAACTGTTTATTTAACTGTACATTATTACTCCTATTAAAACTCAAAATATAAACTGAAAAGTGTGATGTTACATACTTGTTTTCAGAAGCTAGTAAATATACTGCAGAATGCAATGTATCTTAAATATATACTGCGATTTGAGTAAGATTTTAATTAAAATGAAATCCAGATGTTTTAAACTTAACGCTTTCCTTAATTGCTACTACTCTCTAACTAAAAATAACCCATATGATACTCCACACCTATAAATGAAATGATTTGGATACTGAAGATTATTGATGACATAAAGAATCTTTTAAGTCTTGACAAACAGTTTTAAGCCGATACAGATAAAGTGACATCTGTTCGAGAACTTTTGCATCTCTGAAGGCAAAGAAAAGCAACAACTACCTAGAAAGACCACCAAACAGTAAATACAATGTGTTCAAGATGAAATCTTGATTCAGAAGAAGTCGTTAATTTTGGTTTAGATGTGTTTTGATTGGTTAATTTTAAGATAAATTATTATTGCTAAAGCATTTATGCAAGAGCTTGCCTTATTATGGAAATTTCATTTTAATCAATAATTGAAATCTTTGTTTATAACTTTCTCATAATCTGACAGAAAATCACACACAATTTTTGCTCAACTACTGTCTAAAAAACTAAAGGTACAAACTGATTCTTCATCTGAATTTCTTTCTAAGCAGGTGAATGAGTTCGAATCATGAGAATTTCATTTCTTACGCATGATACAACAATAAACCGATAAAAGAAAGGTATTTAATTGAGTAAATTTACTTATATATAATACATCAAGAAATGGATAATTCAGTTTTATGTAGTTCATTCATTAACATTTCAATAACTTTTTTATGAAATATCACACAATAATAATATTACCTCCATTGTAAGATCTTCAATAACATCAGATTGTTGTTTGACCTGAAAAGTTTTTATTTACTTTAAATACATTTATTCATATTCATTACACACAAAATAATCAAAATGAGTTCATTACACACAAATGAGTCAAGTTCATTACACACAAAATAATCAAAATGAGAACTGGACAAAACTGTAAAATTCAATAAAAATAAAATCAAATATAATCAAGCTCTTAATAGTTAATAAACAGGAATTTATACATATGTTAAAAATAACATCTATATTTAGACATTTTTAAAAATTCTAAAGGTTAGAAAATAAATATTTCAAATTTCAAATAGCATTATTTTTTTCATTTGAAATTAAACTACTTAATACTTGAAACTACTCAATACTAAGTAATTGAAAATGATTATTTGACAGTAACAGCTGTTATATTTGCAGAAATTTATTCTCTAAACATTTCACTGTGAAATTAGTGCACATAAAACCTTTCTCACACATTTCTGTGGGAAGGGAACTTACACTAAGAAAACAGACAACAATTAATAACCGGCCCCTATGCAAATAAAACTACTGTAAATACTACTATATACACATTTTTATTATACTAAATAAAGTTTATAAGAGAATTATTAAATTACCATTCTATGGTATAACAGCAGAAAGTTATCTTTCATATGCATATAATAATGAAGCAAAAGAACTTTATTTCTACAAATACCTGATAAAGTTTAAGATTGAAAGATGAATAAAATATGGATTAATTCTATGAACAATGAAGATGCAACAGTCAGGAATTCCTTCTATCAAGTCATTACTAAATCTACAATTAAGTTTGACATATCTAATTTGTTTATTCTGAAAAACCAATATATTTTTATACTGTTGTCTTTAAACATTATTAAAAGCTATTTTTTCACCACTTTAATTGAGAATTTTGTCTAAAAAGAAATTAACCATAGCAAAAGACTGTGGTTACATCATTCTCAGAAACAGTAACAAGTAACATACACATGCATGAGGAAAAACTGAATTTTTAGAAAAACAGAAACAGAGACACTACTTATTTAAAAAAAAAAACTGAAGTAACAGCTATGAAAACATGAATTACGACAAATCAAGAATTGCAACCATGGCAGGATTCATCCACTTTGCACCAATTAAGCAGAATCATTTCCTAAAATATTTTTATTTCATCATTATCAGTGAATTTGTTGTTACAATTTTAATAATTATTTCAGCAATTTACTGCTACTCAATAGCTAAAAATTGCTCAATAGACAGTGAACTGATTCTAAAAATCTTTTAACTCCATCATTATTTGTACCTCCTGATGAAAATAGCAGTGGCAGTTACATCAAAATAAGGATGAAGGAAGTATGATAAGCTAAAATTAATAAAAAATCTTGTCATCAAAACTGATTAACACTGAATAAAGAAAGACAATCTGGACACTAATGCATTCCAAATGGCAATACTTGTGTGGAACATACACCATAATTAGAAATAATTTCACGAATTCATAAAAGCCCAAATATTGGTGTTAAAAGATTGGTACCCATTTCAGTTAAATACTGATGATTAAAGATTGGTGACATGATCTATGATCAGAATGCTAGCATCTTTATTTGAAATTTAAACAAAAAGCAAATATGCAATACTGAAGTTGAAAATCTAGTTGCGTTGTTATTTTTCATATCGGTAATTACGGCGATGTAATTATTAGGTAAACAGGAAGAATATATATGACTAATAGTGAAATTAATGGAATAAATGTTTTACATACAGTACAAGTACAAAGTCCCAGATCTGGAATCATATAAAATCCAGACCTTAAAGCCACCAACAATTTTTTTTTTCATGTTTTACACATACGCATATGATTTTTCCTCCATAAGAACATGTGGAGAATCCCAATTCTTAATTTCACTTCGGCATTAAATAAAATACGTCATTACCTATCACATTGTGTGATCAATAATTTGGCTCCGTAGCTGCATAGCTGTTTGGCATATATCTCAAACCGAAACATTCTATATAGAAACACCATTAATTTTACAACTACTAATATTTTATACCTTTGACACCAACCTCATGAATCATTATTTATTATACTTTGCTTTCATCATCGTATATTTATCAACACATGACAACTTGAGTAATAACTCATGCAGTGATACCTAAACAATTTTTTTATATTAGTAATTGAATAACAAGGAGTATGGAAACCTTTTCTGTTAACATTATATGCTTGGCGATAATAACATCTTTAAGTTTAATGTGCTAAATACTGACGAGGAAAAATTTAACAAAAATTTCTTTAAATATGGTAAAAATAAGATTTTCTTAATGATACTCATAGGCCACAAGATTACATTTAGCACTATCTGAATTAAGAATAACTGATTTTTTATTCACATAAATCCAGAATTTAGGGAAGACAATTTTTATTTAATTTAGAGAAGCATGAAGTAACAAAATTAAGGGAATAATAAAATGTTTAGAATTTAGTGAAAGCATCGGGGCCCGAAATTAAGGGGCAGTAAAATTTAGAACTTAGGGAGGTGCTTGGTAGCAGAATTTAGGACCCACAGAAACTGCATCAGGGGGACAAAATATCTAGCGCCTGCCCTCAGTAAGCTTCAGTATTCATTTGTTCAGGACTCAGATAAGGCTTAAGCATGTGCAAGAATTATGCATAAGTATAATAAATAATTAAATTAATACAATTAAGGTCAGTGCGTGATAGAAGCAAGACAAAATTTAACGCAACATTCTGTCTTCCACTGCCAATCTCATGTTGCATACCCAAAAATGTAGTGAACGCTGTTAAGCTAGGCTAAAAATTATACTCTACTGATTCCAAAGAATTTCAGTTAATATAACAGATTATGCTATTCCTTAACTTTCTGATTTGATCCAACTTATTATTTTTTGCAGTTGTCAATTTTTATAAAATAATTGATTGATACATCAATTTTATGAAAATTCAAGTTTGAACTATTGAATAGGTCGAAAAGAGTTTCTAATTCTGGAGCTGCAACAGGATCTACAAAGTGAAAGCATGTTTCGATGTCCATTAAGCAAAAAGTGGAATGGCTGAAAAAAATGGGATATAAGTATATGTCTCAAAATTATGCAAGGAGTGTGCCATTGGAGAGTCAACTATATATAACATAACAGAAAAATGAACTTTATGAATTTTTGTGGATTCCAACACCCCACTCGCAATAAATAACAAAAAAATTCTTCGCTACGCTAAAAGTGATGATCATGCAATGATAAAAGTGTCAAAGTAATGATTGAATGATCACAGAGACCCAGAGAGGGCATGCCATTTACGGGTCCAATGCTAATGGCTCAAGACAAAATATTTCATGAAGAAATTAACTTTAAAGCTGCATTCTACATATTTGACAAATTGGTTAACTAAATTTTAAAATTGCTGTGGTATAATGGAATTAAAAATTTCAGGTGAAAAAGCTTCAGCTGATACTGAAGCTGCTGAACTATTTGCAGGTGAATTCATTGAACTCATTAATAGTGAAATGTTATCTGCAGGATAGATTTACAACGCTGATGAAACTGGTCTTTTCTGGCAACATGTACCACGAAATACCTTGGCAACCTCTACAGAAAAGGCTCCAACTGGCATCAAACATTCTAAAACTAGACTAACAATTTTAGCATATGCAAATGCTGTAGGAACATATAAGTGTACATTTTTCATAATTGGAAAAAACGCATGACAGAGTAAAGATTTTCCCGTTATATATTAAGCAAATAAAAGAGCATGAATAACACAAGCTGAAGTCTCGATGAGTCCAGATCTCAGACTTTGCACTATATTATAATTTTACTCCTCATATTCTTAAAAACTTACAAAAAAATTGGCAGAAATTTTATGTAATTTCAGTTGTCTTTTCTCTAGCAAAAATATCAAATAACAAAGGCAAGTAAAAAAACAACACCATACAACTATGAAATCATGAATGGCTATACCAGAAAAGGAGAATTTTTGTCTGAACCAGGCACTATGTAATTGAGACTTAATGTGGGCTGTTACATAACCTAATATATAATAAATTATAAACAGCCTATGTAAATACTCAAAATTGAAAAAATTGTTTCAATACGTGCAATGAGAACAGATTACATATTTAAAACAGTTGATGAAAAAAGTCTTTAAGAAAGACATGTACTACTATTTTACATTAAATGAAGTTAAGAAAAACTGCTAATCTAGAAATTTCTATGGAAAATATGATTTGAGACTTAATGGCAGATCAGGTTTTTCAAAAAGCCAGTTTTCCTAAGTATCACAGGAAACAAACATAAAATAATATTAATAATAAATATAACATTCACTTTGTCCACTAAGTTGCAGACTAGTGATAAGTAAGTAAAGTAAGTTAGTAAGTAAGTTTACAATAGCAGACAATAATAATAATAATATTAATAAACAAAAGATACTGGCTACTAAAAGAAAGTTCTCTGATCCACATTCTACGCACAGATGAACGGAACTTGATTACATCATTAAAATCTGGTTTCATGATTTTGACAAATGCTACAAATTATTAGAAATTTAAAATTTAGAAAACACTTTGAAGTACTTTAAAGAAGTCAGTTCACTGCCTCAAGAAAAACAAAATCATATTATCCTCCCCCTTCCAACAAAAAAAAATTACTCAAGTTTTAGAAATGAATATTTAAAAAATTACAATGCATTAATTTCTTTAAACTAAGGAGAAATTATCATTATTCAAGTGAAAGTAGTATAGGTTTCACTAAAGCTGGTATTATAACTAGTAGTAATATTCAGTTAGCATACACATGCAAATTAAACGGAGCTATAATTATTTATATGAGTAGATAATTGTTAGCAATGCAAGTTTTAAAGTGAAATGCTTGTTTTCTAAATATGATTATAAAGAAAATTAAAATAGCCAATTTATGGAAATGATCACAAATTTTGTTAATAAATTGCAATAACAATTTTCTTTGGAATGAATATAAGTATTTTTTTCCAGAAGTTTGTTTTCAAATTTTTCTAGTGCAGCATTTTTACTTTGATTGACAAAATTTTTATTAATGGCAGATGCTATCTTAACTTTCATTCCAATCATCCCATCTTTCACAAAATTTTCATTTTTAAGATGCCAATTTTCAGTAAAACTTCATACTGCAATTATGCTTCATTTTCTACCTCTAAAACTGCTAGTCCCAAAAATGCCTAGATTAAAAACACATTTTTCACAATTCTGTACCTAATTATGAATCATCTCACAATTCTTCATATCCAAAGAATATCACGTACACATCATAAAGAGTCCAGTAATCACACTTGCTATAAATCCTTGTCTTCTCTTTATTAGCTTTTAAATAAATTTAATGTAGAGTTCCAACAGAAAAATTCCAAATGCAGTTCTCTGCAAATTGTTTAAAGAATGACAAACAATGTACTGATCATGGAGGGGGAAAAAACAGAAAGCAAGTCAAGAGTTTAAATGATACAAAAGAAAGGTGAAAATCTACTAGCCTAATGTACTGCCTCAAATTACAGGTCTTCTCCAAATTGGGATAGGTACAAAGAAGGAAGACTTTCAGAAATGGTGATTTCAACATTTGGCTCAATGAATGTCTTAAACTGTGGAGTGGCCATTAACCTACAATGCAACTCAATAGTTTCACCTAGTAATGCACCAATGCAAACTGGTTGCTTTTCCTTAGATTTCTAAAATGTATCACAAATGTTTAAAAAGCATGTATGCTACTCCCACAGGTTTACAGTCTCTTTATATAGTTCAAAAGTTTCATTACCTTCTCCTTCCAGATTTACATTGCATCACACACAATTTACTGAAATTTGATTTGTTTTCCTGCTGTTCGCCTGTTTTTTCTTTTTAACATTTTTTCAAAATTATATTTCAGGCAGGTTTTCTCTACATGCTTAATTTTTCTTGTTTTGCTTAAGGTCCTCCAAATTTTACGAACTTTCCGTTGTTTTTTGACTAAAAAAACTTATATTCTCTTACTACAACACTACTCTTCTTGATCTTCTTGAGACTCTTCCTTTATCATGTCATGCAAATTTCAGCATTCAATTCCTTGTCAGCTGCTTTTGCTCTTGAGTTAATGGCATATTTTGTAAATAATTACTACACACTTTAGATCTTACAAGATAGTCAAATTACTGAAATGCTCAATGATAAGAAAAGCAGATACTCCCTCTGTCATATACTAATAGTAGCAAGTGCATGTTTAAACGGGAATTATTGGCAAATGCCGCTGTAATTTATGTTGTAGTGCAAAACTGTGAAGGCTTCGATCAAAATCAGAAATTCATGATATTTATCATTTGTTTTGACACATTTTTCAATTTTTAGATTAACCTAATTACTACGAATTATAGCTATTTTTCTAATTTCATCTGTTGATCGAAATCAATTCTTTTATTTCAGTAGAATATCAATCTGTAGTAAAAATAAAATAAGGAGAGTTTTCAAGCAAAATCAAGTTGTGATTGTCCAGTTCTTGATGCATCAAAAGAAAAAATAAAGTTGCAGAAAAGTGCAATTACATTAGCTGCAAAACAGTTTAAGTGGAACAGAATGACCATATCAAGAATTGGGAAATATGGTTCCAAAAATAATTGTCAAGACAACTCTTATGCTAATGTTGATTCTTTGAAAAAAAAAAAAAAAACTTTGGATGTAAATGCAAAGATCATCATCAGGAAATCTTAAGACATATTTTTCTTAGCAGAAGAGACACAATTGAAGCGGCAAGCATAGCCTTTGACAACATGTCTCCCGAAATATTGGATAATACGTTTCTGTCACTAGAACATGTTATCCTGAAAGCAATGAAGAACGATGGCTCCAATAAATTTAAGCTCACATATACAGAGAAAGCTATGTGGCCAAGGGATCCTACCTACAAGTTAAAATGCAGTAACAAAATTATTAAAAAATCCAGTATTTATTTGAACACTCAAAATAAAAATTAGGATTCTAATTTATTGTTTGCTGCCCAACTGGTATAGTGGTTAGTGGCTCTGACTGCCATATCGAAGGGCCTGGGTTCCAGTGCTGGAGAACGCATAGATGTTTGTAAATGTATCAAGCGGCTGGTGGTAGAGGAAGAGGGATGAGAGACCCCTGGACATGTCCCCCCCCCAAGGAGCTTTCCTTCGAAATTGGGGGCAGAACAGTAGGATTCTTCATGAAAGACCCACTAATGGGTTATCATGGAAACATTCATCATATTTCACAATCACATATTATTGTCACTAACTCTCTGTAAGTTAAAACAGCTTTTTATAGTTATGTCATACTGTGACCTGTATGGTGCCCAAGGTTCTTGTCAACGACAGGCGCAATCTTGCCCCCTTGCCATGATGAGTTTTGTGGGCTCGTTCTGATATCAATCAGATGAGCAAGATTAGTCAAAATATACGATAATTTTTCTTGACGGATATGCTTTTGCTAATTATGACACCTGCTATCTGCAATGGCATAGTGAGGGCTATTTTCTGGAACTTCAAAATAGTATATGTTCCCATAATCAAGAATTCCTTAATTTGCAGAAAATAGGAAATAAATGAATTCGAAATTCAAAATTCTTATTTCGAAGTGCATATGTTTGGGTTGAGCCATGTTAAAAATGTAATGGTTTATAATGCCAACATTCTCCGCAATCCAAGGAACATCGTCAGAGATTTTTCATTATTTAGTAATAAAGAAAGATCTTTCATGTATTATTATAATCACTTAGTTATTATAAGGTTATAATTATCCTAAAGTTATCTAAGAGAAAACGAGAAATTATCCTAAAGTCATTCAGGAGATTATAAGGTTATAATTATCCTAAAGTTATGAGATTTGAATTATTATGTCTATTAAAGAAAACAGAAAAGTGTCAGATTCAACTGCCTCAGCAGCACTTGACGGCTAGCACTTCTATGCTTCCTCATGTTTCAAGCATGTTCAATCGAATTTCCATTCAGTTTATATCTGGAAAAGTTATACACTTCAGACTTACTATACTCGGCATAAAATGCAATCTTTTAGGACAGGCTTTCCTTTTATAGCAATTCCAACTACTGCAACAAAAAGTCGAAGGAAAGGTCAGAGAAATTCTGCGATCCTCAGTTAAACATTATTGTTTACATTCAGATCCATGCGATCACCGATATTTATGTGTTTTCTAATCAAATTTCCTCAGTATCAAACTCAAGGGAAGTTTTTGTGGATTTCTGTCCTACGCCAATCATGCAACTGTCAATTATTCATCTGTACACAGAATAAATAATTTTTCAGTACCCGAATTCCTGTATTCAAAGTTTACATCATACTTCATTATTGCATAAATCAATATTCTCCTACAGTAGAATTCTTCTTGAAAGACCCATCAATCATCATGGAAACATTCATCATGTTTTAGAATCATATATTATTGTCACTAACTCTCTGTACGTTAAGACAGCTTTTCCTAAAGGTATTCTAAGGAGCTCTTTAACAATTCTAACAAGTCTCTTCCACCAGCTTTCTCATCAGGCTGCCCTGGGAAGAAGAAACTTCCAAAAAAATAAGATGGAACTTAATCTAATTGATTTATTTTCCCCAGTTTCTTTCTTTTGGGTAATTGTAAGCATCTCTAAAATTTGTACTGTTGTCACGACACACAATTCTAGGTTACTCTCATCTTCTATAAAGAGTCTAAATGAAAAGAGGAAACCTGTCAATAGAGATGAAACTGCCTCCAGGTGTACAGCTCTGTATAGGGTACATATAAACAAAACAATCCATACTTTAACACCATACTTTACATATGAGGATCCTACTAAATCTATTCCTACAATCTCAAACACGGATACATTTTCAACTCTGTTTGGAAGCAATGCAGTTGGATCTGCCATTAATGATTGAGATTTTTGCATAGGGTTACTAAGTAATTTTTGAGTTCCTGTATGGCATTCTCCCGGTGAAAATGCTTAATAAGTCTTCATGTAAATAACAAAATTCTCAGGCAATACAACTGGCAATATAAACTCTGATTTATCAATTCTTTCCATTTTAGAAATTTTTAAATGAATAATTCCTTCTTCATCTTTGAATGTACATGTGTGCAATTTCTCTTTCATGAGGAAAACATTCCTTCTGCACTTCCATATTATCTTAACTCAGGATCCTTAATTTCTTGCAACATTAAATCTCCCTTTTTTTCTGTTCTTATAACGTGATTTGATATTAACCAGACTCAATACTCAGGCATTACAGTCAACTGTAAAAATACTTTTTCTACATCAGCTGAAGATCCAACTGGATGACTTCGAAATCTATCAGCAACATCAACAATGAGCTCTATCAAATTAGGCCTTTTACTTAAAAGATTAATTAAAGAACATTTTCCACTCTAACAAATTCTTCAAACATGGGTCTAATTTTGGTTGTTGTGACAGGCTGAAGAAATAAAAAATTACTCCTTTTGGTATCACAGCAACCCTTTCAATAATATCCAATTTCTCCCACTCATGAACATCTTTATATTCATCAAAAATTAATTATCTATTGTGAACTGGCCCATTCTCTGGTAATGTTTCCAAGTTATACTTTGTTAGAATGCAGTTACCTTATTGCTGACACAAAAGGAAAGCGCAGTTCGCATCTACCTGGTAGGACTTTTAGACTATTTTTCAAATTCTCTAATACACCAGCATGTGCCATATTTTTCTTTTTATTTTCAACACAGTCTGAAATCCCAGCAGTTTCTAACCTTCGTAATTCACTAACTGATAAGTTATTCATTTGCAAAGCTATAACATTATAAATCAGGTCAGCAGTCTTCACAGTGTGAGAAGTATTACCTGAGTCCTATCGAAATGTTTTCTAAGCAAGTATTTAACAAATACAAGCCACTATTTTAATTTCACAGATTGCTTTGTAAAAATAGTGCCAATTAACATTAGCAATATATTAATATCTGTCTTTTGCAGTTTCAGATCTGATAAACAAAATTTCTTCTCTTTCAATTAACTCAAAACACTATCTGTGACATTGGGTACTGTGTTACTAATTTTTCATTCCAAAACTGCTTTTATTTGAAAGGATTCCTTACTTAAGGAGCAAACTGATAAATTATAAACACTAAGTTCTGCTTGCTCCATTTTCTTCCCCCAAACAAGCTATGCATCATCTTTAGTTTTCGCTCTCGCTTTTAGTTTAATTTATCTATTCTGAATTTGCTAATAAAAAAATCTTAAGATCCAGTATCAAGAATACACATTAAACTTACTTCTCTATTACTTGATTTTGCCTTACTATTTAAAGTCATTACCTATACAGTTTCATTTTTACAGTTATTAGTTAATGCACTACACTTTCACACACTTTTACTCTCTTTCAACACCTTATGGCTTATTTTTTCCATTATTATGTTTACGGAGAGCACAAATAAGACTATTATGATTTTGAAGTTATAGACATAAGTGATTTTATTAATCACATATGTTAGTATACAGTTTTAAAAACTGGAGTATCATATAGATGTCTGCTATGTAACAAATGGTAATCCTATCAAATATATGTGAATGTTTACAGAACCTTGGAGAGTTAACTTTTCGTTTGCACCTATATAAGTATCATATGAATATACAATTCAGTTTATTTTGAGTATTGATGGAAAATTTTCTAAATTGTCTTTAAATTCGAAGGTTTAAAAATATTCTTGTTAACAGTTTATGTACTCTCAAATTACTTACCACATATGACTTCAGATTAGAAGTACTGTTCTTTTGAATTACTGAAATTTGATCACTTTTCTCAGCCTGGCTTACTGACAGTTTGCTAAAAGGTTTATGTAAATTTTTCTCATCAGTACTCTCAGCAGAATTAACACTTGTTTTCTGAATTTTTGAAGTAACCTTTTTTTCTCTTTGCTGAAAAGGAACTTTTAAAACAGGATTAAATTCAATCGGGTCACTGCCACCTACAAATGATTCTTCTTGACAGGCTAACTAAAATAGATAAATCAAATCTTGTATAAAGATTTAAATCATAATGAACAAAAACATACACAAAAACAAAACAATGAGTAGTAATACATAACAAAAACAAAACAATGAATAGTAACACACAACAGAACAAAAATATTCTGTTGCAGAATATATACAAAATTAATTAACTGCCATATATACAAAATAATTAAATTACAACTCTAACTCAGATGTTCAGCACATTTTACATACTATATCAAAGCAATGTCCTGTTCTTTCTTCTATTTTGATTTAAAAAACAGAATTATATTCTCTTTTTACAACAATTTTCAGTATCCTTAAAATGGAGATTTTTTAATCTGCTTTTTCACCTATAAATTACCTTTTATTCATCAGATAACATTTAAAGCTAATCCATATCTGTCATCTTTTTTATTCAGTCCTTGTAACTTTTGAAATAACCTTAAATCTATAATATTCACAAAAAACAATAAGACATTTATTACTCATGAATTCTACACTGAAAAGGCTCCACATATTTTGAATGACAAAACAGTACTGATGAGCAAATGATTTTGAACTTAAATACTTGTCTCAGCTAGAAAACCCTATCAGCAAAATTGAGTTCATTTTTCTCAGCATCTAAGCAAAAACTATGACAGCATAAAATAGTATGAGAACTGTAATTCTTTTTGCTTACATTTTCATCCTATGCGTGTTTTTTAAAAAAAAAGTTTCATGATGATGAAAGAACAAGAGAAGGTTAAACTGAATCTTTTATTGATGAGCACTTCTGTGCTCTGCAGGAAAATATTATGAGTATATAATTAACCACTGATTATCTAAAGCTGGAAATAACTGGGTTGCAGATTCATTGGGTCCTGTCTAAGAAAAGTAAAGCTTGTTTAATAAGGATTGATGAAGAAATTATTATCACAAAACATGAATGTAAAATAAGACTGTCAACAGGAAATATAAAAAGAAAAAGGAAAATATGTAAAATATATGATGCAGTGATAGTAATGATGTTGCAACTATTGCAGCTGTTTTTACCACAACATAATATGACTGCACAAAATCTTGAACATATAAATATTATACGATAAAACTTAAAAATTTCTAATGTAACATGAGTTTGAAATCAATGACATTATTCAAGCTCCCTTTGTACAACATATTGTTCTTTAAAACCATTTAAAACTTAACTGCTTCACTCTAAAGATGTTTATTCTTCTATTATTTACAGTGTATTCTTTTTTTTAATACTGATTAATATAATCCAATAAGCTTATTCTGCTTGAAAAAATTAAACTGCTTAAATTAAATTAAAAAATAAAAACTTAAAAAATTAAACGGTTTGTAAATAAAATAGACAAAGAAGACTGATGGGATTTGCCTCCTCTCTTACCTGGTTAATTGGAAGCTGACTCTATAGTATCCTAAGCAAAATGGGAAAATATCAAGAACATGAAATAAATTTATGAGCAAAAGTGTGTAAATAAAATAGACAAAAAAGACTGATGTAAAAATCTTTAGTCCAAACTGAATGAACTATTTTGTTGAATTTCTAATTTAGAAAGCATTTTTAGATAGCCTCAGAAGAAGAAGGGGGAAAAAAAAAAGCTGAAAAATTTGCTTTGCTGTACATTAAACAGCACTGATTAGGGATACAATAAATTTCTTGTGATTCATATCAGATATAAAACCTTTACACACAGGATTATGAATTGTTGAATTACCTGAATAACAGCTGAAATTTAATACTTTATAAATAAAATGTTCAAAACTTATAAATATAAGCAAAAAGAATTAAATATTAAATTTTAAAAAAATAAATAAAATCTGTAAGCTTTCAGAATTTATATTATGCCCAAAATAGTGTTTCTTTTAACGTTTTGTGCGTTACCTGTATTTATTAAATATCATGTTCTTTGCCCTTAAAATACATAAAATTCAATTCGGCAATATCACAAAATATTTAAAAACAGCTGTGCGCTGGGAGCTAATTTTTTTTTCCTTACCCATACAGTGCTGTCATTCATTGAGTTTGTTAATCAAAAATTCTTTAAAGCTTTACAAAATATGAAATGCATAATAAGACAAATTTCAAATTTGGGCTTCCAGATGCCCATACTCGAAGTGGAGGACTACATTATTCAAAATTTGATGTCTCTAATTACCATTGCTTTTGTCTAACTTCTTTAAGTATAATCCAGGGCTCTAATATTTGGTGACAACAATCTGAAAAGTGAAACACAGTTTATAGTGAAACAATGCAAAATACCAAAACGAAATTAGTAGCCCTTCTGGGCAAATTGCTCCTTTGGGCTAAAAATCCAAATCTGACTGAATATCACTGAAAATAAAACTGAATGTAATGATCTCATGTAAAACACGCTAAAAAATGAAATACTTGTTCATGATAATCCCACAAGCAGACAACTTGTATGAGTAACGTTAAGTATGTCCCAGGCCATCTAATTTAATATGAGTAACAATAAGTTAGATGTCCCAGGCCATCTAATTTAATATGAGTAACAATAAGTTAGATGTCCCATGCCATCTAATTCAGCAAAAGCATAAAAACAAAATGACAGTAATGAAATCTGAATTAACATTACTATTGCCAATTACTATTAAAAAATAGCACATCTAAAATTATGTCAAAAAACTATCAAAGATTTTCAAAAAATGTTTATATTTAATTGTTTTATATTTAATTGTCCATTCTTATTATTCAACATTAACATACTTTTAAACATTGAAAAATAAAATAGCATAATAAAATTAATATAAGTAAATTGGCAATGTGAAATAATAAGTTGGCCATGGAACTGAATTTGGATCCTCTTTTTCTTACTGTTTACCTGTGCATAACAGAAAGCTCTAAAGTTCGATTGTTGAAGTAGATCACCATCTGAATCCTAAAATATATATTTTCTCTCATGAAAAATATAAATTTTGAAATGTATGATATTGTTTTAATTTTTTTAAATTAAAATTTGCTATCTTAAGCATTAAAAACCAAAAAATCATAAGCCAAATGCCTTGTTACTTCGACGTCTTGCAAAAGTCCCAAAACTCAGTTCAAAATACCTCAAAATTTATGGTACAATATGCTTTTCAAAAATACAGATTGTTTCACATATTAGTTTATTTTTCATTTAATGGGCCAACACTCCCTGGAAAAAATTACACTCTGTACTTCCATGAAAATTTATTATCCTATTTTCAATTCCAATATTTAATTTTCAGATTTAATTAAACTTTAATTATTAACCAGCAAGATGCTTTCATTCATTATAATTAATATCTATCTGTAAACAATAGAAACAATTTTTTATTAGTTCAAATTTCCCTGAATTTTGTTCTGTAGATAAGGGATGCAATGCAGATCCATCTCCTAGTGGTGCACCCTGGTAACATAAAAATATGACTAAGTGATCTACAAACTTGGCTACGTCTCTTATGGAGTTCTTCTCTACAGGTTCTCCAATGGAATGCAGGTGATTTTTCTCAGGCCAAGAGGACTGAGCTTATGCAGAATTTGAATTGTTATGATATTCATGCTTTTACAGTTATAGAAACAAATTTAACTCCTGAGAAATAGAAATATTTCTCCTTTAAGGGTTATTCTTTAGACATTTTACCGAAATCTAGGCAAGTCGCAAGTGGAATTCTTACAAGAGGAAAAAAAAAAAAAAAAACTTTTGACTTCTGAGTTATACAGGACATGAACAATCCAAGAGATAAAAGTGAAATAATAGTGAAGTTATAAATTTAGATATATGAAAACATAAAATTCACTTTCAAATTATTGCTATATATAATTCTCCTAAAAGCAAACTCCATTTCACCTATCTCACTGTTTCAGTGAAATCTATTTTTATTGGGGACTTTAATGCCCATTCACCTACCTACATGGAGATATTCAGACACTAATGATTTCGGGAAAGAAGTTCAGGACCTTTTATACTGTTCTACATTTGAATTAATTTATAATTCCTGTGATCTGTGCACTTTTATACATTATAATGCAAAGAAATTTATTTTAGATTTACTGCTTGCTACATAAGGCCTCTTACCTTATACCAAAAGAAAAGTATAATATGAGTACTCAACGCATCAACAAGTAATTGCCAATGTTACATTCCCACCAATATATAAAAGCATGTATGTTTCATAAACTTATTAGAATTTCAAAAACGCTGACTGGAGAAATTTTGAGAAACTAACGGATGTCGTATTTGATCCCAACAAAACTGATTTTGGTGCAAAAGTGAAAGCCATTTCCAAATCTATTATAAGAAAGATTTTTTTTTTTTTAACTAACGGATGTCATATTTGATCCCAACAAAACTGATTTTGGTGCAAAAGTCAAAGCTATTTCCAAATCTATTATAAGCAAGATAATTTTTTGTGAAGAAATGTATTCCAAGAGGGAAGGCTTACAAGTGCTTCTGATTTGATAAACTTAAAATGATGAAAGATAAATGAAAAAGGCTAAGAAGAAAGGTGTCGCCCATCTGACTTTCACTGGGTGAAAATAAGTTGCTTTGTTTAAGAAGATTGTTCTCTCAGAGGAAAAAATATCACTTGATAATGGGAAAAGAACATATAAATTTTGTGGAAAAATAATAAAACAAAAATTCTATATTGTTTCAAAAACCCTTTTTAATTAATGGAGTATCTCTTACTTCAAGTAAAATAATAGCAAATGTATTGACACAACACTTCTCCAACAGACAACACATACCTGATTACTGTAGAAAGTAGACAAAATGAATTACAACCAAGTATTAGATCCATTCAAAATCGTTCTTCACAATCGCAAAATTCACTTTCCTTTTAAAGTATTCCAGTCACCATGGATGAACTCTCTGTGGCATTAAGTCATACAAAAACTAATAAATCTCCAGGTGAAGATGTAATTTATGCTAAATTTCTTATGAATTTAAGCATTAAAGCAACCCATACTACTATGAAGTTTTTCAATACTGTGTGGGATACTGCCCATATCCCCTCAGAATGGTATAAATCAATAATATTAAAAAAAAAAGAGCACAGTGGCATAAAGGGATACAGACCAATTTCTTTCACTCGTGAGTATTTTATGTAAAACAATGGAGAAGATAATTCAAAAAAGGCTAAACTGGTATGTTAAGAATTTTAAATTTATAACCAATGAACAGGTTGATTTTAGACAATACAGGTCAACTGGCCAGCACATTACAATACTCAGCCAAACAATAAAGGATGTACTAGACAAAAAATATATCTTTTCTGCAGTTTTTTTTACCTCATCTGGATTTCACTCCAATGTGTTTCACTGCTTCAAGAGTTTTCTTAGCCAGCAAATTAGTAGAGTTTGTTATAAAGACTGTTTTTCACAATATAAAGTTCTTATTCAATAATATTCAACATAAAGTTCCTCCCACAGGAAGCTGTTACCAGTTGTCTTCTTTTTAACATAACATAACATAGTCTCATATCTGAAACTGAAAAAACGAAGAAAAAGCTGTTAAATGTTTACTGTATGCTGGCGATTTGGTCTTCTGGACTGAGACTCCCAAACATCATGCAAAGGAACAATAAAAGTTAGTTCTAAATCAAGCCCTAAAGGCTTTAGAAGATTGACACTATACTCATAATATATATAGGTTAATTTATAATCTTTAGGTTAATTTAGAGAAGTCACTGTATCAAAAATTTTCACTTACTTTGCAACTAAGCCATTTATATCAGGAACAAGACTGCTTTTGATGCTAAGATTATGGCCATACACATAGCTTTACTCCAACTCTAATGTCACATTGAACATTTTTCAAAGATTGTCATACTGTCTGATTCTAAAGCTGCTCTCCTAGACATTTTTTCTTTTGAATTACTAAAGTCTGTTGGTGTTTTAAAATGTCAGCTGTTACTGAACAACTTAGCTCAGCATGGCAAGGAAGTTGCCATGCAATGGATAACATCCCATTGTAGTCTTCATGGAAATGACAAGACAGATTTGTTAACAAGGGAAAGGTCCAATATTCTCCAAATAACTAATAATCACATCCTTTTTACACTGTAAAAAGGGTAATCAAAAATTACTATACAGAAACGTTTTGGAAAGATGTTACTAAAAGGAACAGTCATAAAGTAACGATTAACAGAATTTTTGGCATTCCTTTATGGCCCAGAAAGAGATTTGTTGCTATCTTTTATCTTGCTACTGGCCATGATTGTCTTTTAAAACATCCGGATTGAATGCATCCCAACCCCAATTTGTAAACTGTGTAAACTTCAGGAGGAACTGAATGCCTAACATCTGAGTCGTTGCCCTACACTTCATGCTTGATCATTCTGGGAGGTATACTGGGAGGTGAGACACAAAACAGATTTACAGATTATATTGCGGACTCTTTTTTAGTTCTATTGTTCTCTTTCTTCATTGCATGTTCTGCCTACAGTTGTCTTTGTAATCTGCCATTAGAAATTTTTTGAAAAACCTTCCCTAGATAATAAGAAATGGGGGGGGGATGCTAGAAAAACATGTAATATGATTAGAGCAGATATTAATTTTTTTAACCTACAAACAAATACATCTTAGCAATTACACCTGTAATGCTTCTTTCAGTCATGGTTATGTAATATATAAGTTGCAGAAGCTACTATAACTTTTCTAGAATTTCTTAGTCATTTAAAAATGAAAGACATAAAATATACAATTACAAAATTCTATTTCTTTGACTATTGAATTAGCATAAAATTAGTAACACAACAACTTTGAGTTTGGCATAGATTTAAGTTAAGATCTCAATCGATTAAGATCTTCACCTAAATCTATGCCATACTCAAAGCTGTTGTGTTACTAAATGTTTCAATTGACATGCTTCTCTTCTGTGGCATCTCATGAATTCTAAACAAGCATCTGAAACCTCAATTCTTTTTTACCTCTATAATGAAATGGATACATTCAAGATTGAAAAGTAACTCAGTAGGCTTATTTAATTTACATTTTTGGCATCACAAAAAAAAAGGCGATCTTGTATTTCTGAAAATATTTAAAAAAAAGCAATTGAAACTATTTAAAAAAAGGAAAACAGAGAAAAAGGGTATCAATGTCAGCAAGCTCCCATCCTTATACAGATCTGCAGCAGAAAAGTTTTTAATTTCTGCATTTATAGTCTAAATATAAAGATAATGGTGGCAGTGTTTTTTTAAAAATTTGAAAATCATCATTACTCTTTTATGAAAATACAGGTGGTATCTGACTTTTAATGAATCAACTTGGCACAATTTAATTCCATAACGGTTGGAAAACTTTATGCATTTTGTTGAGATTGTATTTCAAATTTTAGATCTTGATAATGTTTCGAGATCACAACTGTGCCGTATGATGTTACTACATATAAGATTAAAGCATATAAAAGAAGAAAGAAATCTTTTGGTCAAAATTTGATACCCTCTTTAGAAGCACTAGGAGTGTGAAGGCGCATGAATGCTTTCTATCAGCTAATTCCAGCCTCATCAAAAAGAGTGAAATTTATGATTTGTAATTAGCATCTCTGCCATCTAACAATGAATTTTATTTCAATGCTTTAAATATTTTCAGGCCCAATATGCCTTCATTTGGGCGCTTTAAATATTAATCTACATTTTCTGAAAAAGGTATGCTAAGCTGAACTACGATGATCTATTGCACAAATTTCAAATTAGAATGCAAGGGGTAAAAGAGAACTTTGAAAAATAAGCAGACAATAAAAACACGTTTGGAAATTTTAGCTTTTTTAAACATTCAAACATTCACTTGATTATATAAATATTATAGTTATACTTCTTTACAAGAAACATATTAAATCATGTCAGTTGACCTTTCACACATTGGTCTAAGAAGTATGCAGGTTTGTTTCTTTACTTTAAGAGGATACAAGTTACACACTATCGATTTAAAATTCTAAAACCATAAGAAGTCCATATTTGCAGTGATGTCAAGAATGCATAAATAGCATGTGTTCCCCAACAAATATTGCTGAATACATTACAGTAATAATCTGAAAGTGTTTTGCAAGGCTCATCACCATAAATATTTTGAAGAGTCTTTAATCATTACTATCTACAGATATATCTACATCATCACTATCTACATAATGTAGAATGAATTTTAATGAATAATTCAATGCAGTGAAAAAGCAACAAATACCAAGAAATTTCATTGCTTAAATCAACATACCTACAGATAACATTTAAAGGACTTTCAATACAGCATTTTTGCAAGGGTAACGGCACTGGGGAAAAGAAAAATCTTGAAAAAGGGGTGATGAGATAAGAATAATTGTGAAATTATATTTTGTAGATTAGACTTATTAAACATATTTTGGGCTTATAATATTTTTAATTAATGTTGTAGATTTATAAGAACATGACCCCAAATTAAAATAAAAAACAACTATTTACAGAAAGTTTTTAAAACACAAAATAAAATCAATTTTAAAATAACAGAATAAACTTATCTAAAATTTAAAGTAAAATAACAACGGCATTATTTAAAGTCCCATAAAATGTAGTCTTAGAAAATATTTTTCGTGGACAGCATACCTTAAAGACATTTTCTTAAGTTTAGAGATGCCTTCATAGAGGTCTTTCTGAGGGAAACTTCCTTGCAGTCACGTTACACAGAAGGAAAATTTTGAAAATTTCCATGTAGCCAATCCATTCAACGTAACTGGAACCCAGTTTTTCATGGATTCATATGTAGTTAGCAGAAGACTCCCATTTGTTTAAAGATTTTTTTAAAAGTCTTATAAGGCATGAGGAAAATCATGAAAATATCCTACAATCAAATTAAAATATGATTGGAAATTGAAATAAATTTCAATGACTTGATTGCTTAGTTGGCACTGGATTCTTGGACCAATATCACTTGGCCAGAACTACAGAAAAGAAGTGACGCTGATAAACTATCATATTGCTAAAGGAAGAATATGCTTATTAAATGAAAACTGATAATACAGAATTGACCAGAAGTCTAAACTTAAGCTAATACAGGTATTCTATTAATTCTGCTAGTAGTGAAAGAAAAATATTTCAGATAATAATAATAATTTTGCTTTAATTGTTTCAATTACTAATAAAAAAAATTACGTGATGACAATTAATGGACATTCTAAAAATCTGAAATTCTTATTTTAGATGGAAAAAGATAATCTGAATTCCACTTAAAATTAACTGCAAGAAAGGAGGAATGGGAAAAACTTCTCTGCAGAAACATGATAATACAACTCACTAAACTATAATTTATGAAATTTCCAAAAGCTGATTCGGTAGCAGGATTTTGTCAAGTAAATTTTGATAACAATCCAATCAATACCAAAATATTTAAAATTCAAAAACCCCCTAAAATGGAAAGTGTGACAATAAATAAATGTAAAAGCAAACACAATACATATATTAAAATGTTATACGAGATCCTTTGGTTACACTTATCCTAATTTAAATATAACAGCAGTATTTTTTTAAAGCAGAAACACGTAAACACGGCTATCAAAAATTGTAAATATTTTCTTAAAAGATTTCAAAATTTAAATTGCAAACATGGTATATTACAACAAAGAAAATATTTTAAAAAACTAGTTTCATACTTGATGTTCATATACGAGTTCAAAAGGAAAAAGACGTTCACAAAACTCACAGGGTATTCCATCAGTTTCTGAAATACAGTCAACAACAGATGTAAGCATAAAGAAAACATTCCGAATTTCAGTCTTTTCAACAGATATGAAAAAAGAAGAATTAACAGATATTTTACATTCTACACTTTTCTGTGATTTCAACCCTCTGACTGGCAAGGGCTTATATTTACGGGCTGGACATTTTTGTGAAGTGTTTAGGAAAGTATACATATGCGCATTTTGGAACATGTCTAAGAAATTACGGCAATATATTAAAGGCATATAAATACTTATAGTTATAAAGGGCACTTTCAGTATAAATAATATTTATTACATATTACACATACTAGCACATCTCCGAAAAAAATGGAGAGATATGTTGATAACAGAAAAACTGCTGACGGAGTGCACTAATATTTGCGAATTTTTTCTAAATTATATTGATGGTGGAAACCACTATTCAGTTAATAATTTACTCCAAGAAGGATTCAATGCAAATCATTTCATTATTAAAGTCATAGACTTATCAAAACAGTTTTCTATATTCAAAACAAGATACATAATCATTCTTTGGGAATTCCTGTGGTGTTGATTCTTCAATCCTTGAGCTTGTTGAACTAACTATATTATCAAATCACTAGATATCAGGTAACAGAAAATATTTTAAATATTTAAAAATTAGGCTTTATTATTTCTACATTTTAAAAATCATGAATACTGAAAACTTTTATTTCACTGCCATTAATTCTAAAATGAGCATTTTTTTACTTTCTTTATACTAAAGTGAAATGAAATATATATATATATACTCCTGAAAAGTGAAATTGCAACACCAAGAAAGAAGCTCGTAGCGTCATGCAAATTGCAGGATCGAGGGTTGTAAGATGGATATGCAAATGATTAAAAAAACAGACATATAAAATCATTATACACAAATTTTATTCAGTATCTAATGCACCCACTTCAGGCAGTGATAATAAAGGCCACAGTCAGGCCAGGCATACTATCAGTGAGTTCATTGATTATTGCATGAGGTGGCCTTTGCTAAGCCACATCCACTGTTGTACACAAATCATCCAGGGTTTGCGGCCGTGGTCCTCGGTTAATGTCACACAAAATGACAACCCACAGGTGTTCGATGGGATTTAGCTCGGCAAAATGGGCTGTTTTGTAGCATTCTCTGGGTCGCCGTCATTCCTCCACAGACAGAAACGAGATTCATTCATGAACAAAACCCGATGCAATTCGATATACTTCACACAATCTGTTGCATACAGTTTATGTGGATACAGATCCACCTGCTCCTGGAGGTAGATGGCTTCAGATGTCATGTGACTTGGAGAAAGGATCTGGAATAGTTGACTGCAAATACGGCAGTCTGTGCACTTTGACCTGCACCTGTGTGTGCCACACTTCGACATGCACATACACCTTCCTGAATTCATCGTGTGACACAATGTTGGATGGCACTCACATTGTGCCCCACACGTGTGGCTATTCTAAGCAGCGACAAACCAAGTCCATGGATATCAATAATACGGTCAGGTTCCTCGGCCATTAACTGTTGGTATCGAGTTTCCTGACATCTCAGAGGCATTTTTTTTGTTCCTCCAAAAACCCTCAGATGCTGTTTATGAGAAGGGAAAGTAGCTGACCTTTATGGTCGGAATATGCGCACCATGTGATCCAATACGTGCACAACTTTTATCATTGGCATATCCACCTCTCAACTCTCGCTCCTGCAATTTGCATGATGCTATACGCATTCTTTCTTGGTGTTGCAATTTCACTTTTGAGGAGTGTATATACATTCCAGAGCTAATTACAGTCATTTTCATGTTGTTATTTATGCCATAGTGCAAATAAGTCCACTTTATTAAATAGCCAGATTTTTATTAAAAATTCCACTTTTACATAACCTTTTAAAAGGAACACTGAAGCCCATATCCATACCTGCCAAAATCAATGCTAGAAAAGCACATTTTCTCTTGAATGCCATAACACCTTTCATAACTGAATTTCTAAAAGAAAATTTTCTTTCCTTGACAAGATTGTAGGAGCCCATATATCTTTAAAACAACATTTCATAATTAATATTTCCTTTATAGTTTGTTAGTTAACCGAGTCCTCAAAACAAATTAAACTGTATTCCTTAATGAAAATACCTCATCTGATGATGCATTACAGGATTGCTAAAATCCTGTTATTTTTTATTACTTGAAATGTTTCAGTCTACCTCTCACTAGACTAATCAGAGTTCGACAAATTTTACAATACTCTTTGGAATGGAGGCCAAGAGGTCTGCTTTTTTAAGCTGGGATTATTAATATAAAAATTCCATTTATGCTTCAGCTCCTTTTTACTAAACTCAAACGTAATTCTGCAATAAAATAAAATCGGGAAAACTTAAAAAATTGCAACTATTTCATTACTGGATACACTTCAATAACTTATTTCTCAGCACTGGATTCACAGATTAATAATTTCTAAAAAGACAGCCACCCAAGTTTAAAATTCTTGGATTCTAAGATGGCGAGATTGCTCCAAACCTTGAAAGAATTATCTTTAAACAATATTTACCACAAATACGTTTTATGCTTTCTAAACAGCTATATTCGGGGACCCGTTATCACCAAGGTCAGTGGCCCTCAACCTCTTTTGCCCCATGCATCCCTTTCACAAATGCTAGGCAATAATTTCTTCATTCTCTTTTTATAAAACTTGGAAAAAACATATTGTACATATATTTAAATTTAGATAATTTTGAAAGCGTTTTATAAATTGCACAAGAAAAGTATGCAAAATATTAATAAATACTAAAATTTGAATAGAGGTAGTTTTTTTTTATATATATATATTCATAAACTAAATAGATAAATAAAAGGCTGACTGCATTCCCCCTGGTTGAGAACCCTGATCTAGGTTCACAAAGCCTTTGCTTAAGGGCCCAATATCATCCTACAATTATTCATTACCCTGTTTTTCTCTTTTGAAAACAAGAAAAGCAAACATTGATGCCCCCTGAAAGAATACTGTGAAAGAATGTTGTGAAAGATTCTTTAAAACAGGTCCTCATTATCTTCCATATTGCCTTATTATTTTTTCCAGTGATATTTTTTATACGTTGCACAGTCTCTGTAACTAATCCAGAGTAACATATCTGCTCACTTTAAGATTACTCAGCATTACCCAACTTTAATTTCCTAAATTTAATGTTCATTTTGAAATATAATTATGAAATATGGTTAATTTGTAATTTCTTTAATTTTATATGTTTATATTTTCAACAATTATCCTTGACAAATAAGAGGATATACATTAAAATTATAACTATTATCTTATTTGAACCATAAAACTAGCTACAAGGATGCTAGTTTTATGGTTCAAATAAGACAATAGTTGTAATGCCTAATATCCATCTATTTTCTCCAACTTAGTTGATGATTTCTCCCTTTCCAATGAAGAGTATGTGTTTACTTGAACAGCCATCAGTACACAACATTCATAAAATTAAATACTATGTACATACACATTGGATTGCAAGATATCCCAGTTTTTGACAAAAACACTCACAGTCTCAAAATAACATTTTTGGGACAGATGTTTGTTCTAGTTTTTCTTCTCAAAAGGAATTTTGTAAAATGGAATAGGAAATGAGACAGAGGCTTTGATCCTGTTATAAAACTATGATCCTACATATTACTGTGAATTACTAATTTACTGTGAACCTACTTATTATTCATATGATCCTATTTATAAAAACCATTTTCTCCCTAAATTTTGCCTTTGTTGGAAACAACTTTCTATGTTGTTTGTTTGCCTATTCTTCTAATAAAAGAACACAACTATGACTTCTTATGTGTTGCAGGTCTGACTCCATCTGATACTTCTCAAGACATTCTTATTCTTGGTGATAATTTTACAACCATTTTGTTATTCCTATCCAATAATTTTGTTAATCATTTTTTAAGAATCTGGATAGACACTACTGTTTTCCTGAATTATAGTTATGGTTTAAATATCATGGTGGACACAGTGTTTTCTTTCATATTTGTTAGCGGTAGTTTCTGAATATATGTGCACTGATTTCAAGTACACCTTTTGACGTTTAGTTATAATAATGTCCCACAGCACAAGAATTTCCTTAAGATATTCTAAAGGAAATATGGAAACATTCCAGAAATACTTCAGAATCTTCCAAGCATATACCAAAATACATGTGGAACATCCCAATATCCATCTGTTTTATATACTAGGAATACTCCTAGAAATATGTAAAGAATATTTTTTATGTGTTCTAGGAATGTTGCAAAATTGTAGGCTATAAACAAAAAGCAAATCTGTTATTTTGTCACTGTTTAAAGACATTCTTTGGGTATTTACATAAGAAACCATTACAACCTATTCTTTTTCAATTCTTAATAAACTTTCTGAAAATATACAAAAGTTTTTTTTTTTTTTTTTTTTTTTTTAACATTTTCATAAGATATACCTACAAAGCTTCAAGTATATTCTTTCCAGTTAATTAGAAAAACAGCACAAATTAGTATATGCTGAGAACATTAAAAGGATATTCCTTATATGTCATAAAATATTTCCCAGCAATATGCATGGAATGCTCAAAATTGTTAATATTCTGACATTCTTGTGGGATGATACAGAATGAACATTCTGTGTAAGGAACAACACAATTTATTTTATGCTGTTGGAAGCAAAAGTAATACAAAAATTTTAATTAGGTACAATATTTCATTGCCAATAACAGTACAAAATACTGCTATGTTATAACTTTCTCAATTTTTTTATTAATATGTGAGATTATGAATGATTTATTGTCTTGCTAATTTATTTACTGACAACAGTATGAGAGGTATAGCAATAGTAGGATAGGTGTCTCAGTTTGTCAATAGAAAAAGTAGATATATGGAATTATACCTATATTATAATTGAATAAATAGAATATAATTCCATACTTTTAATTAACCAATGTTATGTATCCCATCAAAGTATTAAATGCAGTCATAACCTGGGTCTATAGTTATATGTGTCAAAAGAATTCTTTAGAAGAAGACGTCCTAAATATTTTTCTTTATGACTTTTATTTAAAAAAAGGAAAACTTTTATTTCTATATTTTCACTCTAATGCATAAATTTCCAACTCATAAAAATTATTTAGTCATGACTTACCCCCTAAGACATCATCATAATCATTCAAATCAGAGTAAATTGCCATTCCTAAGACAGCTAAACTAAAGGCAAATAAAAAATAATTTAAATAAGGTTTTGAGACAAAAAGTAATATTATATCATCATATAATAAGAATAAATCTAAATATAAAGAAAGGATAAATCTATAAAGTAAGACTAATTCCAAATATAAAAATAAAATAAATTTTATTATGAAATTTAAGTACAAAAGATCAGTTTTCTATGCTTAGTATACCTCTTAAGTTTCCATCTCATTTTATTTTGATAACAGTTCATTATTTATTTTGATAGTTGCTACAAAGACATGTACATAGATATGCAAGTCATACATAAAAGAGTATACTTCTGAAATATTTATGGTTTATATTCTGAACGTTCTCTCTGTTAGAACAGTCTGAATTATTATACTAATGATTTTCCCACATACCCCTGAAATGCACAGTTACACATTTTATACGTGTAAAGAGAAAACTTTGAACCACAACATTAATTTTTTAAGCAATCATGAAACTATTAGAAAATTTAGCATATTAAGAAAATAAAGGTATAAAATACAGTAGAAGTCCAGAAATTCGCAATGCTTGGAACCAGAGGTTGTGCAGATTTTAGGTTTCGCAGATTTCAGGACAGAAAAGATAAATCATAATATTAGACTAAAAGTGTAAAATAAATAAGACATATTTAGATGCATTTAATTAAATTATTTATAGCATTATTACAATATTATTACTTACATTATTACAATAATATACATACACATTATTACATTAATTTATTATATGCATTAAATTGTTTATTATATTATTCATTTATATTACTGATTACAGGAAAGTCATATAAAAATAAAGGATATTAATAAATCATAAAATATTTATTTTTTTTTTACGTGTTTCAAACATTTCTCTGGTAGAGGTTTGTTTTAAAAATAAGGTGCTCCAGAGTAAGTTTCTTTTGTAAATTGCATAAAGTCAGAATCTCTTGTTCTGTGACAGTTCTGTTCTAAAAATTTTAGGTATTTATCACAATGTCTTACTCTGTGACACAGCTTTGTTCTAAAAATTTTGGTATTTATCACCATGTTCCCAATCCTTCATTAAAATATATTTTCTGATTTCTATCAAATTCAGTATTTGTGTCGGTGTCTGAATTATTTTCTTGCTGTGGCGAGTTCAAAACAGAACCAATGATTTTATCATCGATCATCTGATTTTCCAATGTTGGCTCATCTGAACACATGCATTCAACAATATCATCCTCTTGCAAAGCTTTCTCATTTACTCTTTCTTTCGAATATTAAAGCAATTCTCTTGCTTCACTGACCCTAAAACCTGAAAATTCATTGTCATCACTTTCAATTTAGATGCCCATACATTACAGCAGGCATTTACTAATGTTGTTTGGGAAACATAATTCCGTGATTCAGCTAACAAATAAATACAGTCTTTGATGGTGATTTTTTTAATAATCACACAGTGAAATAGAATGGTCACTTGAAAGAATTTTTTTCAGAAACTCTGATTAATTTTTACCTCGATACAGATTGGAGGGGAAAAACCATGATGTTAATAATTTGGTATTTCCATTATGTGTCCTATTTATTTGGTAATTATAATGTTGTTATTCAGTAAATATTTTTTCTTCGATATTTTGTTCTCTATGTTGTGGTTTCTGGAACCTATAAATTGAATGTTTATATTTTGAGAGGCAATGCGGATTTCAGAGTTGGTGGATTTCAGGTCAGCGGATTTTCGGTATTTGACTGTATAAACAACAAAATGCTACTCAGAAATGAAATAAAAACAGGCCATAAAAGGGAAAATATTAAGCAAATATTTTAATTTCCGGTGGCTGCAATTATTGTAATAATACAACACATGAAAAGCAGTCTCGGATAAACTACAGGTAGCTTTAATGATATCCTTTCTTTAAAGGAAACCCACATTTCAATAGGAAGACAATTATATTAACATTAAATGCATTCTACTGCAGGTATTCTCAATTGAAGCTGGGAGGGATGCGGTCAGCTGCCACGTATTTAGTTTTAGTTTCTGAATATTACAAACTATTTTTATTCAAGTTTTGGTATTTACCAATATTTTTTTTACTTATTATTTAATTTATAAAATATGTTTAAAAATATTCTAAACATATGTATATATATATATATGTTACCAGCAATGTATAAAAGCACTATAGAACACCTAAGCATTTTATAGAATGTTGAAAACTGGTCAGCAAAATATGAAATGATTAACATTTCACATTTTGGAGGCATTCTATAATGACAAGCAGGAAAGAACAAAATGCATCTTTGATTCACTTCAAATATCCACATATTTAATACATTCAGACATAACCCATACAGTTATAATAATAAAATTAATACAAAACATATCCTCTTCTAGCACTCTATAATACACTTAAGCATCGACTCTACTAACCTGCACATATAATTTTTACTTTTTTATCAATCGAAGAGAATGTTAAACAAGTTTTCCGCTGGATTTAAGTCTGGTGAATTTCCAAGCCAATCTAGTACAATTTTATTTTTTAAACATGAACCTTTCGATAGATTTTGAATTGTGGCATGGAACCAAGACACAGTGAAATGTCCCTGTAAAGGTTTTAGAGAATGGCATATAATCCCATGTTTTAAAATTTCTACATACT
>KK114297.1:0-33170 GCA_000611955.2 Stegodyphus mimosarum
AAGGAATTTCTTTATTGGTTGTCATTTTCGTCAAAGGAAATAGAAATAACAACTTCCAATCAACGTGAAATTTGCTTCGGAAGTCAGTGACCTTGAAAGTGTAACCTTCTTTGCATTCTCAAGTTTGAAGTTTAAAAGTTAGATAAGAAATCCCCCGCCTTCTTCGCGTTGTACGCAAACTTTATTGGCTTTGATTTCTGGCCACTTATCATTTAAAAATTAGTGTGCATAAATTATTAGATATGAAAATATTACAGTTAAATAATTTCAAAGTCCCTTATTGAAACTAAATATTTAAAAAATAAAACTTTAAGAAACTACCCTTTTCGCACCTTAAAATTTGGATTTGATATTACTTTTCTTGATGTACGCAGACTTTATTGACTAACTGTATATGTATCTCGCATAACTCAAAAACGAGTAGCCTCAGAACGTTGCAATTTTGCACACAGGACTATAACACGTAGATGTGTACCTCCTATTTTGGTTGCAATCAGCCACACCAAAAGTATACAAATATATGAATATATAAATGCACTCTCTTACTCGGCTCAGTGAGCTCTGTTTTTTTATTCTTATGTACTGGTTAAATTGTGCATTTTTCACTTTAAAAATGATTGAATTATGCTGTTGTTATCTTCCGGTTAAGGTTTTCATGCCTTTAGTAAATCTGCATGCAAGATTTGTAGAATTATCAACAATTTAAAAGTAATTTAAATGCGGCTAAGCCTAATCATTTTTCATATGGCAGCCATATTTGTTAACATTTGAAACTTAACAGAATAGTGGATTTGTTGCCAATCTAGAGAAATTAAGCTTCGCAACAACAAATAAAACGCGTTCTTTCATTATTGCAAATCAAATCACGCTTCATCCATTCTGGAATTTATTCAAGGAAATAACAGTTTGAGATTTACATCACAATTTTTAATATAGATATTTTGAGTTTTTAATGTATTTTTGCCTTGTTGCGAAGTGAGAACTGAATTAATTGAATGAGAAATACTGAATCATCTGTGAGAAACTGTTTCTTTTCTTTTCTGTTTAATTTATTTTATACATCGTTTTAGATTTATCATAGTATTTGAATAAAACATGTGGTAATAATTAGATAATTCTTCAGATGATGTACATAATTTTTATGCATTCTGAGTTCTAAAATGAATGAGATGTAATGCTATTACGTGAACCTAGGCGCCAGAATGTCGCTATGGTAAACAAATATAGTGAATTTTAAAGAGTGCACTTATACTTCTATTGGAGTTTATCAATGAAGTAGATTTAATTCAATCAAATAAGTTTAAATGAAATGCAAAATGCATATAATTTAATATTCCGTACAAGGAAGCCATGTAGTGTACACATCCAATTTTTTTTTTACTAATTTTATCATCCGAAAATCAAGAAAAGGAATTATGCAAGCAATTTAATTTCCAAACGGCACAATTACAATAAGAACATAACAAATGAAAAGCAGGCATAGATAAACTACGGGTAACTATTACAATATTATTTCTTTAAAAGAACCTACATTCCAATAAGAATACACTGTAATATTAACATTACAATAACTTATAAAATATTTTCCCTGCAACTTGTATCTTGCCTGTTCTTATTGTTGTCTACTAATTCTTAGGCTTCAAATTAACCATAAACAATTAAAGAAGGTGAATGTGCATCTGACTTAGCAAAATCATTCACTGAATGTCAGTTCTTGTATTAGGCTGGTATAAAATTAAAAAGTCACAAGGCTCAGCTTGACCTTCGCAGGAAGTTTGCGAAGTTTTGTCTTTGTAAAATGAAAAATAATCATTATGTGGATTTGTTTTAAAATTTTGGGGAGTTTGTTCTCTGAGCGCATTGAACAAGGGGAAATTTACCTGAATATTTTAAAAATTTTCAGAACCTAGCATTAAAACTCTAGGAAGGGAAACACAAAAAGGAAATATGGTAATACTCGATAAAAAGAAGATGTACTGCAGAAGCAATTTTTTCATCGGACTAAGTACGATTCTTGGATGCCACTTTCAAATGCCTGCTGGCTAGGAAAGCATACCATGACCAAAGATACTACATTGATTAACATAATATAGACAATCACACCCACACCTTAGACCCTTCAGTTACTGCTGCGTGTGTATGGGTGTTGGAGGGGAGTAGCATTTCTCTAACCTAGATACATTTGTATCGAGCTGAATTTTTCTTTTTGGCTGACTTAGCAGCAGGCAAAGGAGCAAGAATCACATTCTGTGGAGTTCAGTTAACCTAGTTAATTGCACTCTTCTTCGACTCCCTAATTTGATTAGCTTATTATTTTTTGCAACCTATTATTATTATTATTATTACAGCTATCTTATCAAAAATAAAGTTTCAATTTTCGATTATGACAAAAAGATTTTCTAATTCTAGAGCTACAGCAGAATTTGCAAAGCAAAAGTATGTTTCAATGTTAATCAGGTGAAAAAAAAAAAGACAGAACAGAACTGCTTCAAAAAATGGATAAAAGCATATCATCTCAAAATTATGCTAGGAGTATAGCATAGAAAGTCAACAGTATAAAACATACAAAAACAGAAAAAGGACTTTTTTTCTAATATTCTGTGGATCCTGACATAAAAATAATTCCTTATGCTAAATGCAACAATGATAAAGTAATGACTGAATGGGTGAGACAGCATTGCAGCAAGGGTGTTCCACTAGTGGGCTCAATTCCAATGGCTTGAGCGTAACTATTTCATGAGGAAATCGACTAAAAAACTGAATGAATATATTTGAGAGGTTACTTAACCATATTTAAAAATCATCATGGCAGTTAAAAATTTCACTGAGCAATTTGCAGGTGAATTCACCGAACTCATTATCATAAAATAAAGTGTTTTCTGACAATACGTGCCCCAAAATACCTTCATAACCTCTGCTGGAAAGCTTGCAACTGGTGTCAAAGATTCAAAAATGAGACTAGTGACACTAGTGTACTCAAATGTTGTATGAACACATGAATGCACACTTTTTATAATCATAAGAAATACCTTGAGCATTTAAAAGAAAAAGGACTTTTCCTGCACTCTATATAAAAAACAACATAAATGACAAACATTAATGAATTAATTATTTAAAAATTATTTCTAATCTGAGGCTCGGCAACATTTGAAATCAGATCTTAGTTGATGTCTGATTATAGACAATTATTCAACTTACACTTCACTTAAAAGTTTTAGTAAAAGATAATGTTTCTGTCTTATTTTTTCTCCAAACTGTGCAATCCTCATTCAGCAGCTGGATACTGGAGTATTTCTTGTACTAAAATGTAGATATAATGTAGGCTTTTTAAAATTTCCACTAAATTTTCTGAACAGTGACATGATCATTCAACATATACCCATATGTTAAAATATTAAAAATTCAAGAAATTTTTAATATTTTAACATATGGGCATTGCAATATCATGGAAGGATCCATCTGCAGATATTTTTAAACATGCTTGGTATAATTTAAGGCCAGCTACCAAATTTTATTGCAATAATGATGATAGTCAAGGATTTGAAAGCTTTTGAATCACAAGCAAAAGGCAAAATTTTCCAGTTAACAAAATTTGTGAAGAAATATGAAACAATAATTAATATAATAGAAGTTTTTCATTGCAATGAGAATGTCCCAATCATAAATTAACTAACAGATGGCAAAATCTGTAGGATGGTTTTCAATCCAGTAAATATCACTTCTAATAATGAAGAAAATGATGAAAAAGTTACTGAGAATGAAAAAATATTGATTGACAGTTCAGTAGGAATTTTTTATAAGGCAGAAATGAACAAACAAGAAATTATGCATGCTATAATGTATAAACACCAAAAATTAAACAGCTTATACAAGTTACACGGAAAAAAATGTTTAACAAAAAATAAACAAATATCGGACTTTAACGAAAGTTTCCCACCACCACAAATATCATCTGTGCAAAGAGTTTGCATTGGCGTGTTTAATCATATTTTGCCAAACAATTTTTGGCACTTGAAAGAAAGAGATTTGCCTTAGAACACTGCATTGTGAAATTCATAAAAAAATATCATTATCATTATGTACAAGGTGTCTGAAATGCTGCTATCAAGGAAAATCACTGAACTGAGTTTCGGCTCAAAAAGGTAATGTTTCATAAAGATAATGGAAGACATGCATCTGCATTCACTGGCTGAATTTTGTAGACTCCGTTAGGATCATTTCTCTCACCCACGATATAGCTCCACCATCGCTCCTTCGGACTTCTACCTTTTTTCACTCCTGCAGCTACATCTTGCTCATGCTATCTTCCATTCTGTACAGGACGCCTGAAATGAGGTTGATCTGTTTTTGGACTCACGGCCACCAAGTTTCTGAGCCAATGGCTTTGAAAAACTACTAAAATCATAAATTTCGGTGGTGATTATTATCCAACCTAAAGGTACTGCTTTTTTTTTTCTTCTAATTTTATAGACAGTTTTTGGCACAAAACTTTCTTTACAACCAGATAAATACTCATCATTTTCTGTACATTTTGATTCCCTTACGGTCATAAAGATTTTAGTATTTGATATTTTTGCTGTAATTTCTATCTGCCATCTTACTAGGTTTAAACTGGTAGCCTAAAATTTAAATATTTCCAAAATCAATAAAAAACCAACAATTCTGGACTTCAGAATTTAGACTGAATAAAGTATTTTATTTTACACACAGCATTAGGTCATGCCAAAAAAAAAAAAAAACTTTTTACACAACACAGAAAGAACTAGAACATTTCAACACTATTGCCATTCATTGAGAAAGAGTGGAATCACGTAGAAATAATTACATAAATTACCCTAAACAGTATGTATAAATTTAGACATATTTCGAGAAAAAAGGAATAAAAGAACAATGAAAAGATAAATCCATAGCTGCAGTATACAATGAAAATATTTGATAAGTAAAGAAAATATGCATTTGTGGTCTAACTGAAAATTACTGTACAGGATAGAAAGGTTATGTATTTTTTAACATATGCAAATTTTTCAGATGCTGTTAATTCTACTACTTAATTTCAAACACAGTTGACTCATTGAAGAAATATGAAAATTGACTAAAAAAATGAAAGTTTGTCAGATAAGCTACATTACTGTATATGATGCAGTAAAGCATTCCAAAACATGCACTTAATTTAATCCAAAACAGGGCACACACATGTATTAAGTAATTCCTTTCCATAGTGACATAATCATCACTGATAAAATTTTACAGTACAATGTCCAAATCCAAACATCCATAACCCAGAATGATCTAAAATCCAGACCACTTCTTTTCTTTCTTTTTTTTTTTTCAGATATCTGTTTAATGCTTTATGCTTGTGAATTTGATATTTTTTCATAATAAAACATCAAGAGAGTCCTGATTCTTAATTTCACTTTGATACCAACCTTTTGAATCATTATTTATTATTTTTATGTTTCATCACTTACATCTGTCAACACACTGCAGCTTAAGAAGTAATTCATGCAAGGATGCCTAAAAAATATTCCATTTTTAATATTAGTAACTGTATACCAAACAGCATGGTAACCTTTTATATTTACATTATGTGTGGGGATGATTACACACTGCAGCTAACTGTTTTGATATGGAAAATAACATTTAGTGCTACTTAAATTGAGAATAAAAGATTTGTTATTCAGATAAATCCAGAACTGTGCAGCTGCACTGGGTGGCAGAATTTTTAGAATTTAGAACAGCACTGAGCAACAAAATTAAGAGATGGAAAAATCTCTAGAATTTAGGAAAGATACTGGAGCACAAAATTTAAGGGTGGAAATTTTTTTAGAATTTATAGCGGCACTTGGCAGCAGGACCAAGAGGGAATGCACCAAGCTACAAAATGTCAAGCACCTGCCCTGAATCAGACTTTAAGACAAGTGGGAACTTTTTTATTTGGGACACAGATAAGGCTTTAAGTGTGTGAAGGAAATAATTATAAAGATAATAAATAACTAAATTAATATAATTCAGGATTCACTTAGTCAGTGTGTGATAAAAGCAAGGTGGAAGACAAGTTTCACTCAAGTTCAAACTTGTTGCATTGCTTTAGTGCAACCTGAGAACTTGTATTAGGCTAAAATTTTGCATCGAATTCAACATTAATCATTTTGCTTGTGCGTAACTTATGATCCAAACTAGTGAAGTTTTAAAGACAGAGGATAAATAAAATTTAGTCGAACATGATGCAGACCTAAATTTCCAACTTTTAAACATGTGCAAGGTATGGCTTATCTACATGAAATTATAATACTTGCTGAAAACTATATTTTGCACTTCAAATGCTGAGAGCACAAAGTAACCTCATTGATGTATTTATGAAAGAAATCAAAGAATTGAATACTACTGTAGTTTAAACAAAGTTTTTTTTTTTAATTTAAAAAATTGGAAACGTGCACATTTATCCTTCTGAGTGGCATGACTGGCTTTATCCAGTCATGAGATTATTTTCCACTTCATACATATTAGCTTGTAATTTTTCTATATAAATATTATTTCTATATAAATTTTATTTTATTACTTTATTTTAATAAATATTTTGCTTTCCCATTTTCTTTAACAATGTAAAAATCATTTTAATGCATGGAAATTTATAGAGACTAAAATAATTAATTATGCAAATTTAGTTAATACAGGTCTTCATCAGGTGGATTCCAAAATCCATACCACTTAGAAGGTTAATGCACATAAAATAAAATTTATCAATCATATCACACTATGTATTCCCTCATGTGGAGTAAGTAAAAACTTTATAATACTTTGATACTCAAAAGTTCTCAAACTGAACTACTTTGATACTCAAAAGTTCTCTTTTGAACTTTTGAGTATCAAAGTAGTTCAGTTTTGAGGATAAGGCAGAATGTATTTTGACAAATAAAGGTGAAGTTGATCAAAAGTACAAAATAATATTGAGAGTTTAAACAGACTCCACACGTTTTCCAATGCAGCAGATGAATTGCAGAAAAAATCTGATGATTATTTTCTCCACTTGTAGCCATGAGCACTCCTAAATTAACTTTGAAGCTTAAATAGCTCTCTAAAATACCATTTTTTAAAATGTTTCAGAAGATGAGCTTATTTGCGGATACAATCATTTTCATATGTAGCTTCTTTAAGTTATCAATCAAGAAACTCCCACTGATTATGTAGGTTCTTAATCCTCTAAAAGGCTAAGGGTTTGGCTCTAAAACCCCAAATTTTCCAAAAGTGATGAGAAAGAAGCCATTTCCTGATCTGATTACCAAAATGCCCCTGGTACTTTACACATGGACTATTATTCTTTTACTAGATTGCTTTAATTTCTTGAATGTGTTTTACATTCCATAACACATATACTAAGATGCTACTTAAAATCATCACAAAAAATATTTTAAGTCATACATATATGATGCGCTGTCAAAAAAAGGCTTCCAAAGGTTTTGCAAACACAATAGTCCTGTTAACATCATAAGTGCGATATGTTTTAGTATCTACAATATCAGAGTTACAAACAAAAGACAAACCCTCAGGAAAGAGAAAATTCAGATTACAACAACAGCTTTTAATTAATTTTTTTTCTATTATTGCAATAGTTTATTCAATTACAGATTTGAAAAACAGTAATTTGCATCCATTTCCCCTTTGGGAACGAGCATGAAATTTTCCTTTTTGATTTTTATTTCATCAAAATTTGTATTTTTTTTAAAAGGCGAAAATTAATTATCCCTGCTCACAGTCCATAAGACAGACAGCAACAAAAAAGTAATATATATATATTTTAAACACATAACTAACAGTAATTTTTTTAAAATCTAGTTTTGTATTTTTTACTTTGCCTTCTCAGAAATAATACAACTTCCCCTTTCCAGCAGTAAAATCAGTAAAAAGAGGAGGAAAGAATTATGTGAGTAAAGAGGTAGTTTAAATTTTGCCTATAATTCTATGATTCTCCCCCTATCAAAAAAATATTTTTTTAAATACCAATTTATAAATATTTTTGCCTGTTACTGGCATATTCTACAATGACTTTTCTGAAACACAGTAAAAAAATCATAGAATTGTACCGTTATTCACTTTTGAAACAATTTTAAGATTTTAAAAAATTAGGCTAATGCTGTAGAGATATTTAATAAATTTAATAGGTAAAAATTATATTAAAATTTCAAGTATGATTGGAAAATTTTGAGAAAAGAAAGAATATTATATGCATTTCTAAAATTCACTTATTTACACATAAAGTTAAAAACAGACAAAAAAAAAACATGATTCACTTCAGAATTATTAAAAGAAAATAATATAAAACAATCTTCCAGATATCTACAGAATAATAGAAATAGACTACTGATAGAAACACTAAATGTTATAAGTAAAGAGTCTCCCAAAATTTATGCAACAAATAATTTTGACAGAAAACACAGTAATTTTCTATCAAAATTCTTTCTTTTTTCTTCTAAAATGATTTTGTTCTTTCCAATAAAAAAATTTATAATTAAAAATTTTAAATTTTCTATTTTCTGCCTTCAAGGCATCGGTGGACGTCGGCTTGTTAGCATAAACTTCAGCTGTCAAAAAACCCCCCAAAAAAGAAGGTTCAACAGCATGAAATCGCTTGATCTGGGCTACCGATTCTGATCATCAAAATGGGAAATTACACAACCAGGAAATGACTCACACAGTAATTAAATTGTTTCTCAGGCTGCATGGCATGTGTTGATACCACATATTGTTCACATCCATATTCTGTATTTTAGACACAAAAAGTGGATTATCATGTCATGACAGAGAAAATCATTAACTGTTATTGTCTGACCAGCCGTAATTTCAAAGAAGAATGGTCCAATGATGCTTCCAGCTGAAAATCTGTGCCAAACAGTGACATGTTATGGATGCATTTACTTCTCAGCAATCACTTATGGATTTTCTTACCAAATGCGACAATTCCGTCGATTAATCAAACAATCAAGATGAAAATGAGTCTCGTCGATGAAGGTGATTTTGTTTGAAAAATCAGCACCCCTTCACTGTGCATGGTCAGTAGGCTTCAGTTCTTGAATATGTTAACCCTTTCTGAACGGGCATCCTATAAACACATTCCCTACAAATGCCTCTCATAACCAGCGTCCCACCCACGCATAACTGAAGAGCGAATGTAACGGATGGGTGATGCATATATGCATTTTAAGCTGAAATATTTTTTAAAGACACTAGATAGCATCCTGGGTCTATTACTTTTGAACCGAATGTTGTTATAGGATGCTGACCTTCAGTTTGATCACATTCTGCATAACATTGGTGCCAGCCATTGCGGGAAAGGAGGGAAAGCATAATGTAAACAAACAGAGCTTGGCTCTTTAATTCATCATGTGACATAAACATTTGTGTTTCTGATATCTCTTTAAATCCATTTCTAATTCTTCTTTTTTGCTTCCATGTAGGGTTTTAGGGCTACTGTGTGGGGTTCTATTACATTTGCATTACTTTTATAGCTTATACTTCACGTACTCCCCCTTTTTATTTCAGAAAGCTTTGACTTCAGTTTATTATGGCAAGCAAGCATTATTTATCAGAGGAAGGATATTAGATAGCGATATTTCTAGTGATTCTCATACAGACATTTTGTAACAGACTGAGCTCACCGATTGTCTGCCTTTCACTTCCCGTGAAAGATTCTGCTATTTCTTGTAAATTCTTGTATATTTTCATTAATATATTTTATCAATTTAATCAAAAGGATTTAAAAAGGATAATTAAACTTTGGAATAATTTGAATAGTGCTTCTGAAAATTATTTCTCAAAGTAGGCAACTTCCTTTATATATTTTCATGTAACAAAAAGGAAAATATTATTACATGCTAATTGTAACATATGATAGCTTAAGTAATTATCTAAAATAGTAAAAAAAATTCTGACATTCGGACTTTTTTTTTCTCCCTAAAGTTATGCTTAGTAAAGCAAAACCCCATCCTATAAGATAATTCCTTTTAACTCTCACTCATCCCGAGGGAACGTCTTATACAAATGTGAGCCATCTCTAAAGGGTTAAACTTCATAAGCATGAAGATGCAAACCTTTCGTGAGAATATGCTGTAGAGAGTATCTACCAATGCTTGACTACAGTGCCAAACTGATGTCCGTTGATTCTCGGCAACACGTATTTTGTGTTGAACAACCTGTTGATGGACAACCAGACTATTTTAGATAGCTAATTGATACAGCCTCTCTAAATTTTTTTAATTAAACTCTTCACAGTTGATGAAGTTAAATTACTATTCCAAACACATTTTGTATAAAAACTGCAAACTGTAGCTGCCGAACTTTCATCACTCTTAGCATATTGCTCAACAATGAAAATGTGTTGTTCTTTCAAGTAGTGCTCCATTTTTAATAACCCGGAACTGTCAGCAATCTTTTTCATTGGCAATATTTTATCGCACAAATGGTGCAATTTTGGGACACTTTTTACATTGTAGAAATATATCTTTCTATGCATGTAATTCAGACATTTTTGTAAAGACACTTAAAACATTGAAAAACTCTTTTATATCATCATAAATGCTTATTTTAAAGGAAAGGAAGACAAAAAAGAAATTACCTCTTCATTTTGAAAATGGAATTTTGCACTTAAATTTTGACTAGAAAAAGCTGATTGCGAACATGACAATAAGTATGCCAGATCTCTTAAGCATGAAATCACAGATACTTTCTTCTGGTCTAATTCTGTTTTTCTTAGAGACAGTGGTGACATTTTGCCACAATTTGCAAGTTTACTTTTCATATCACAGTTTTGGAGTTCAGTTACATATGTTTTCAAAATAGATTCATAATATTCAAGCAAATCTTCTATTTCTTGTTCAGATTTTAATCTCACCATTGATACAGCAGACAATGAAATATTCTTGCATCCAAAACTATCGAAAAAGTGGTTTGAAATTTTTGGAATTGTGCATGAATGCTGAATTAGATTTAGCCTGTTACACAAAATCGATGACATTATATCAATACCTTGGATATCCCCTGGAAAAATAATTGTTTCACATTACTTTCTAAACAGTCACTTAAAAAATAATTATATTTATTTAAATGAAAAAAAAAATGACAGCTGTAAAATCTTGTACACATAACAGCCAAGCATTTTGTTCTAAGAATATGTTCTAAGTACAAAAAAAGAAATATAATGATAAGAATGTAAATAATAAGTAAATGACTCTTTTACCTCTTGGTGTATCTACTTGCAACTTATACTTCCTTTGACACTTTGTAACTCTGGTTTTACACGGAATGTTTTGAAATTGAAATCTTCAGAAAGAAAAAATATTCTTTGAAATCTCAACTGAGGAATTTAAGAAACATAGGTTTCTTAGATAAGAAACTACACTCAAGAAATAAACAAAACTGTAATTCAAGAGAAAAAAAAATTGAAAAAGAATACATAAATGAGGTATAGAAAGAATGAATTATAATTTAAGAAGGATAAAATATAATAGCAACAAAGTTACAGACATAACAAATAAATAACTCAATCAAATAGTTTAGCACAGATATGAGGTTCACCCGAAAAGAAACCAGACTTTTAAAATAAATCAATAACTGATAAGAGTAATCAGATTTGTTTCCTTCAAAATACTCTCGTGCTCTAATTATACACTGCAGATATGAGGTTTGCCTAAAAAGAAACAAAAGTTTTAAAATATATCAATAATTCATAAGAGTAATCAGATTTTGTGTCCTTTGAAATACTCTCTTGCTCTATTTACACATTGCTCCCAGAATGTCCTCTACTGCTGGAATGCCCTCTGCAAATCATTTTGAGAGATTGCACATCAGAGTTTCACAGCAAATATCCTACTCTGCAGGATTCTTTGATGAATGAGGAGGAAGTTTAAAAATATAAATAGATAGCAAATATTCTTTGATATCTTCTACTGATTCAAATCCTCAACCTTTCAAGGTAGATCTCACCTTTAGAAGACTGCAAGGCCAAATCTGAAGAATTCATGGATAAAGAGTGACTAATATGCAGGCACATTTTATAAATTCATATCACCAACCTTTAAGAGGCATCCTGTCTTCAGCATATTTTTGATTTCTGATTGACCTTTTAGAAAAATGCAGTCATAAAAGTGCTAAGCCTAAGAATCTGAAATGATAAGCACGTATGCATGATAATTTTTTGAATGAGACAATGAAAAAACCAACTGTGTTGCAGCTGTGGTTGGAGTGGCAGTGATAGAAGAAGCTTGAACTTGTTATGTAGCAGATGGAAGAGCGCAACTAGTTTGACGATCATCATTTTATTTCAGAATATAAAATTCTTTGGAAGCACTTTCTACAGACATAATGTAGAGCAATGGCAGCATTCTTCACCCCACAATTTTAAATATGCAAATCACATTGTTATAACAGTTGAGCAAGCCAAGCAGTTAATTCTTTGATATCTTCTATATATCTATGCTTTGTAGTGACAGCAGGAGAGAAAAAAAATGATGTGTAGATAGTAGCTGGAGTATTCACATTTAATCTTTCTTTGAGTTCCAAATGATGATTGGATAAAAGCTCATAATATATAAAACATGAAAAAAAAAAAAAAAAACCCACTTCTGAGTCAAAGATAAGTACAAGCCTCTTCACATCCACATCCTTTCACAGCAGTATTCTAAATTGTTATGAGCTTTCATCTTTGATTGATGTTTTGCCCAATTTGAGATGCTAGTACTATTCATAGCATTAAGACAAGTTAAAAGAATCCTGTCCCTAAACTTGCTGCAATGAAGCAATGAAGGTCATTGATGCTAAGATCAGTTTCAATGAAGGTCATTTATAATGTTAAGCAAAACTTCATATAAACTCATTGTTCAACATATTTCATTTCCAAAATGAAAGTAATTGCTGAACACAAAAAATACTGGTTCACTCTACTGTTCATAAAAATGACAAAATAATGTGGCACTCTCGAAGAAAGAATGAAAAAGAGCAGGTGCAAGATCAAGATTAAGCTTATGCAACATAACTACAGTGAGCTTTTTAGGTTGGTGCATTAGTGCTCAAAATTCAAAGTTGGTTTCATCTTGGACAGAACTCATGCATCCTAAAATTTTCAGTTAGCTCTTAAATTTTCTTTACATGACATATCTATAAAATACAGATGAGAAATTATAATGGTTGAACATTTTCTTAAAAAGCAAAAATTACCTTTAGCAATAATATTTATTTTTTACTGGGAAAACTAATAAATAACCTCAAGAGAAACAACTTAAGAGCTGGGTAATGTTAAAAATTTCTAAAAGCACATAAGAGAGTTTACATAAAAAATGTTAAAAAACATTAAAGTTTTGGAAAACCTTTAGCCAACAGCAAATATTTAAGTTCTTTTTTCATTAAATAAAAATGCCACAAATTTGCAATATAATATTCACATTAATTTTTTTTTCTGGCAGATGGATATAAACATACAGTATCTGCAATTCACAGTTTAGGAAAAAAAAAATTACTAGAAGTTTCAAAATGTAAGCCAAGTCACAAACAGTCTATGATTAAATATGACATACAGCAACTGAAACATTAAGTGCTATATTCCAATGACAATTACATGTGCAAATGCTTTCCTGAGGGAGATGGGAATGCAAATGATCAATTTTACAGCCTCATATACACTTTCAGGTTACAAGTCATTCCTCAGATCATGTTTTTCTTAGTTCATCTCCTGAGAGCTATAAAAATGTCAATAGGTCACGAATATCAGTGGTTAAAGGATCTATCCCTTGCCTCTCTCACTTATACACACTTTTCCATTTTACTTCCCTATGCTGTGCTTCCAGCAATCTGCCTATTCTTGTTACTGACATGCTATAGTAACTTTCCTAATCAAAACTTCTTGTTTATGTTTAAAATCTTCTAACCTTGACAGAAACTGTAATATAGCTTGCCCATTAGTGAGAAAATAAAAAATTTTGGATATGATAGGAATAGGTGGGGGTTCCATATATGAAAATTAGGTTTTTATGTAAAGAATGAACCTTCAGTTTTTGAAGTGTTATAGAGTAAGTAGTGTACTCAAGTGATCATACATCTAAATAAACAAATTTAAAAAAAATCCAAACTGTTGAAACATTATCAAAGGTGTCTCAAAATCAGTTTTCTATGACTCCATTACATTTCTAAAGAGCCACTGGGCTGAGACTTTTCTTGAAATGAGATATTTTCTTAAAAATGACTCTGCATTACAAAATGAAATAATCATGGTCTATGATAAGCCAAAGCATTATTTCTTGTTTCAATCAAATACTTATGAAGTCTTTGCTAATATGTGCTTATAGTATAAATACTTTATCAAAATTTGAAATTCAGTTTTGTCTATGTTAGGAATGGATTGATATTCACATGGCAATTTTACACATAGGGATATTAAAAAAAGTTTATTTTAACATTTTATAGGGATATAAAAAAAGTTAATTTTATTTTTAAAAAAATTTTAAGTTATACGCATTAAATTTGTCATTAAGTATTCTATGGAATGGCATAACATTGAATAAAAATTCTTCTTATGTTGTGGGGTTCCACCGGCTTATTTAACTGTTAAATGTGGGGAACCTCTTACATAGATAAGCGAATAATCGCTTGAGTGTGTGAACAGAGATGTAAGACTGAAGAAGGATTAATTACCCGTTATTTCTCAAAATAAGATTTAACACAGTCAGCTCGTATCTCAGAGCATACAGCAAAGCCTCCACTTGAGCTTGAATTCAAAGTAATAAAAACTAAAGCTTAACTAAAAAGATATAGTTGAAGCTATCAGGATTATAAGTAGTTGGCCCCTAAATCTCAATTAAAAGTAGGCAAAGCTATTAAGAGTCTGAAGTACGGCCGAGAGTATCAATAGCTTAGAGAGAGACGTAGCCCAAAAGGCAAACACATGCTAGTCAGAAACTCTGGTTCTCTAACGAAGTCAGTGAAACTCCGACTTAAATACTACTCTTACTCATTTGCATTAAACGTGATTCTGAAAACACATTCTGGTAGGAAATTGTAAGCTGAAAATAGAAAGGATAGGAAAGTAGCTTTAACTAAAGATAACTGTTAAAAATGTACGATAAACCTTACAATGTTTTAGATTTTGTACAGAAAACCTGTATCTTAATACAAGTAAACAAAATAAGAAAGTAAACATTTTGCCATTACCTGTGCAATACTATACACACACAAACCAAACAACTGCATTTATTATTATTACGGTATATGCAAATGCACCCCCCAGCTCCCACATTATAGATTGCAATATATGCTTGGTTTGCTTAAAAACTTCATGTTAATAAATGAATTTAGCACTGCCTAATTAAAAGCAATAACCACACTCTTATGCCATTAATATTTTCAAGCAAGGTTAATTAAAAATGAATAACTATTGTTGTCATATTTGCTTTATTTAACAAAGCAATGAATTTCTTTGTAAATTAACACTATGCCCATAATGAAGTAAAAATATAATTCTGGATTGCACTGGTTAACAACTCCAAAGCACACTACGACTATGTGTGTAAAATGAAAAAAACCTTTATAGAGAGAGGACTTTCTATGGCATATTGGTCTGTATTCAAGGAAAATCATGAAAATCTCATGTAAAAATCAACTAACTTACCAGTGATAGAATTTGAACTTTCTACATTTCACAGATTTAATCACTTCAACATAATTCTAACCAGATGGTTAAGAACAAATACCTAATACCTTTATACAACTATTTATAAATCACTTTTGTATTAAATAATACTTAAAAAAAACTGCATTATTAACTTCAAATTCCAATGAATAACAGAAGATAAATTTATTTACATATATGAACACATAGTTTTACCTTTCAAGAAATTTGTTTGGCATTTCAGGCTGGTTACAGTATTTCTCCTCTACATGAGACTCTAGTACATGAGCTTTGTTGTATACACTTTTCATTTCTTGTTCCTATAAAACATAGAAAATCCCCAGAAAAAATATTTAACTTTATGCAAAAACTTTGATAGATTCTTTTCTCAGATTTATCAATCCAGTCTTTCTATATTTTTAGCACATAAAATGAAAGACAACAGACATGTACAATAACAAAATTCACATACTTACATATGAATGTACATTGCATTGATGACACAGAATTCAAAATAATTCAGAATATTAATGCAATACATGCATACATAACTATGCACATATTTTCAAACAATTTCATTAGCAAAGTAAAAATGCATTAATTTTTAATTTATTAATAAGAAGTTTATGCTTCCTTAAATCATTTCCCAAAGTTACTTATTTTTTTGTTTCTCAACATTTAAAAAAAAAAAAAAAACCGATAAGTTTAGAAAACTTTTTTATTGGAGGGGGATAAGTTCAGGGAATTACTACATTTATATTTTTCTTTGCTAATAAAAAAGTATTACAGGAGTTCTGGAAATGTTCATCCATTAGGCAATGAGCTTAAATATATTCTGAAAGAGGCATATATAGAATATACTGATTATATGAAGAAAAAAAAAAAGTTACCCTTAAAGAATTCTGTCTTCATCAAAGTTAATCAAATTTTGAGTGCGTTCCAAATTAGCTAGGTCATCATTGTTATGTAAAGGATGAAAAAGTATCCAAATTGAAAGAAAGAATTAAGGGCTATTCCTAATTTAAGTCATAATTTTTATTTACATATTTTTTTATCTTATACATATATATATCAGTATTATATATATAAATACTTTTATATTCTCACAGAGTGAAATTTATTCAAAGTCAAAATGAATTCAGAACTTCACTTTTTTTGGAAAATTTCATATTCTGAGGGTTTGCTAAAGTCTGCTATGCATGATGCACTGTATAGCTGTGCATGATATAGTGCATCATGCACACTGTCTTATTTACGAAGAAATGAAATGAAACCTGTTCAGACAAGTTTATGAAATTATTTCCTTAAGAAAGACACTTCAGAAATCAGTTTTGCTGGCTCAACTAACATACCAACTCCTTTCACCTCTCATACAACCTCCTCATCTTAAGTGTTCCATTTACTTGTTGATGATTCAGAGGGTGAATAAGACATCGACTCAACCTCATCCAAGATCTACTAACTTCAACCTCACACCATCTACACATGCTTCAAAGACAATAATCCAAGGTACGTACTGTATTGTTATGTAATTCTTCTTTATTTATATATTTTTTATTTATAATGGATTGTATTTAATATTTTGTGTATTAATTAATTGTTTAATATTTTTAATGGTACATTTGATAGTATATATAACTTTTAACATTATTAGCAAACATACTTAGTGAAAATACTAACATTTTACACACAAACTCATGGTACGAACAATCATTCAGAATGTAGCATGTTCATAATGTGGGAAGTATCTATACTATGATCAACATCTTAAATATTTGAATTTTGCATGATAGAGTAAGTATAACAGTATGACCACCTTTACTACTTTTGTATTAAGATTTAGCACTATTTATAAATTTTTAGCACTCTAGTATATGTATGAAAAAATCCAGAACTTTTGTTTTTTCGAAAGAGTGCTAATATTAATAACAATAACTTGAGAATTAAACATATGAGTTTAATAATTTTCTCTTTTTTTACATCCTCATATGCCACACTCAATAACAAACACATGATTTCTATCTCTTGCTTTTTTTTAAAATTTTCCCTGTCACAGTTTGTTACCTTTTCCCGTGCCTATTAAACTTTTGAGGCAATGGGGTGATGGGGGGGGGAACCTGTGTTACTTATTACAAGCACTTTTTGACCATTATAAGGTAACTAAAATAAGGAAAACAGACGAATAAACAAGTGTTTTAATACCAATAACAATTTTATTGAACTATATGGCAATTTGGGCATTATTATGTAAACGTTTTCTGTCACAGTTAAAATAAATTTTCATACTTTTAAGCAATGAGATATGATCAATGTTAAATTCAGCATTCAGTACCACACTTTTTTATAGTAGGTATGCAGCATTACTTTAACTGGAACAATAAAAATCACAGTTTTTACAAAAATAATTTTTGTTTAGACTGTATAATGGAACTTAAAAAAGATTTCCTAATATTACTGAAAAAAAATAGTTATGAAGAATATGGTACAGAATATCAGGTTTTAATTGCAACTACAGAAATATAAAAAAATCATAAAAAATTCGTGATCTTTTGAAAGAAAAATTCTACCACAAAAAAACTTTACTGGTTGCTCAACTGATCTACAATTCCATTATATCTTACATTACTAGATATTTTAAACAAACATATAATCTTAATGATGTATTATCAATAATAATTACACAATTTCCACTTTCTTTCATCTTTTAGTACAATTGAAAATAAATCTGAATTTTCTTTGAACTTTCATTGATATATTGATAAGGCTTTTTTTACTTCCTTTAATAAAGTAAAGGGTATTATATTTCAACAGCAATATTCATTTTGAACATTCCCAAATCCTTTTAGTTGATTTTTTTGCCCAATATCTATACGTATACACAGAATAAAGGATTCCCCCCATCCTAAACTGAAATTTCTGAAATGGATTTTTCCTGATTTCTATGCATACACATGCATGTATTTCACATAACTAAAAAATTATTAGCTGTGGAATGTCGAAATTTTGTAAACATCTTTGTGTACCTCCATTTTTGTTGCAATCAGCAGTAACAAACATTTGGCCATAGCCATGTACTTCCAACTAATTACAAAAGTGTTTTAAATGAGAAAAATATTCATGTCATGTCAAATTATTTTTTAAAAAAAAAAGAAAGAAAGAAAGGTTTCAGATTTTAAATTATATCCAAAGGGGCATTTTTTAACGTTTTGTGTTATAAGGTATTTCTCCCGCCTTCTTCGCATGCCTTCGTGGTGTAGTGGTCAGCACACTCAAAGCGTAACCGAGAGGTCCGTGGTTTGATCCCTAGCAAAGGCATTGCTCATTTTTCGTCACTCCCGTTTCCGAAATAACTTAATGTCTCTACAGTGTGTTACCTTTATTTATTAAATATTATGTTCATTGCACTTAAACAATAAAATTCAGTTCAACAGCAATATTGCAAAATATTTACAGTTCCGCGCACTTTAGATAAAAAGGTCTTTTTTTTTACCCGTAGAGTGTTGCCATTGCTCGCTTTTAAATTGTTTGAGTCTGTTTATCAAAAATTTGTTAAAGTTTTACAAATTATGAAATAGATAATAAAACAAATTCAAAATTTGGGCTTCCTAATGCGCATATTCGGGTGGAAACATACGTTATTAAAAATTGGATTGCTCTAGGTACCATTGTTTTATCACATTTGGAGAAATATACACACATTTATGCAGATTCTTCATTATTTAATATCTTTAAATATAATACAGGGCTGCAAGATATGGTGCAACCATTTGAAAAGTGATTCAGACTTTTAATGTTTCCGACGCAAAATTGCAAAATGAAAACAATAGTCCTTCAGGGACAAGGCGCTCTGGACTAAAAATTGACAAATAACAAAATCTAACTTTTACTGCAGTTTCCCAGTTATTATACTTTTATTTAGGAAAGTTTATTTAAAAGATAAAAAAATTTCCTCTTTTCTGAAGCAACCAGACTTTCACATCGTTTCTAAATTTAATAAACTATACTCAATAATTTATATTATTTATTTTACTTTTCATTTAATAAACTACTATAATACTGGCATATAAATTCTATACCAGTATTATTTTGGGCAAGTATTAAAATAGAATGTTGATAAAAGTTAATATTCTTCTTGATTAAAACTTGGAAGAACAGTTAAAACAAAAAACAAGTAACATTACCCAGAGATTTACCACATTCAAGAAAACAAAAAGTTGCAACTCAAACAGACAATGTTACTTAGTAACAGGATGCATAAATTATATATGGATGAAAAAACATGTATAACAAGAGGAAAGAGAGATTATATTTTTCTCATAATAGATACACGATCCCCCCTATTTTTTCCTTTCCTGATTGTCAAGAAAACCAAAACATATATTTTCACTTTTTTTTTCCTTTGCACATTATATTCTTCTCCTGACTTTTGTTTTTCATAATTAGATGAGATGGAACAATCACAAATAGCAAATTCTTTAACTTATGCATATGAGTATATTGAAAAATCAGGAAAATTCTACAAAGGATTATGCAGCCAGTTAATTCAGCCTCTACGAACTGAACCTGAGTGAACTACTGATTTTCCATAATTAACCATTCTGTAATAAGGCTTGTGACTTAATAGAAATTATTTTTAAAGTTTATTGAATCAAGGACTTATCAAAATGGGGATTAAAATTCAGAACTTTCAGCATCATATCTCAGCACAAATTTGCCATGGAAATATACTAGTATTACTAAAACATAACCTCATCATTAAAATACAAACATTTCTTTCACTCATCCAAGATACAGAGCAATCCAGAAAACAAAAGATAAAACTTACTTACTCACCTGGGTAGTGTGATGATGAATCAAAATCAATGCTGATGCATGGGAAATAAAAACTCAAAGACGTTGATTCATCTTATTATATTATATCTACACTACAACATAATACAATTATACTAAAATATATACATTATAACAATTTCCGGGACATTTTACTGTCCCCTAAAGTTTTAAAACATCTTGATCCATTCACGTCACAAAACCTGAGCGAGGAAACCCCTTTTTTTCCCTACCTTGATGACAGCCAACACCATCTGTAGCTCGTACATCGAACAAAGAGGGGATTTATTTTTAATGTTTGTAAGATACTAATCAGTTTAACAACACTCTGACCTTTTTGATTTTCAGAAGCAAAATCAAAAATCAAATAATGGTATCCTTTAATACAGGAATATACTTCTACAGGGTACAGTTTACGCACAGGGCGAATCAGTATGCCATTTCTACTTTTCACTTTTACAACTTTTACATGTCTATCTCTGTTTGTACAAAGTTCTTGGACTGATTGGCCAGTTCACTCTTTTAAGGTTCTCACAACCTATTAGAACGATGTCTCCAACTTCTAATTCACAGTCCTTTTATCCATGCTTTTGTACTAACTGTCCACGATATTCCTTGTGGAAATGGCTTCGGAACTGTTCTCGAAGCTCCTGGCAGAAACGCTGACGAACGAAGTTTATTTCGATCTAAGGCATCCAAATCTGCTGTACATGAAACCTTAATGTCCTGTAAGAACATGGAAGGTGTTAATGGTAGAAGATCCTCAGAGTCATTTGACACATAAGTAAGTGGTTGACAGTTTATTACGGTTGACAGTTTATTACGGCTTCCACATCACAGATGATGGGAGTAACTCTTCGTAATTGATCGCAGCTTGTCCTAAGACTCTCACAATCAAATTCTTGGTTGTGAGGATTAGACGCTCTCATCATCCGCCCCACCAAGCAGCAGTGGACGGAATGAACTTCCAAGTGATGCGCTGCAAAGTTTCCTGAGCAATTACCTTTACTAAGTCGACTTTTTTCAGCAATGCAGGTGTACCGATGAAATTTGTGCCATTGTCTGAGTAAACTATAGATGGCTGACCTCATCTGGCTATGAACCGATGAAACGCTTGAATGAAGCATTCGGTACTTATGGATGTCACTAGCTCCAAATGTACACATCGATTCACAGCACATATAAACAATACTCCCCAGGCTTTGTTTTTATTTTTGAGAATCAGAGGGCCACATAAATCTATGCCGGTAACTTCAAATTCGAAAGCATTTTGAACTCTGTCTAATGGTAATTGAATGGGTGCAGTAGCTGGAGGTTTAGCTGAAAATCGTTTACAACAGACGCACTGTTTCACTACCAAACTGATTCGGCATCTTGTACCAATCATCCAGAATTCTTCTCTAATTGTAACAGTTAATGCTTGTACACCAGCATGAGAATGTTTTAAATGGTAATCTCTAATTAAACAGTCAATATAATGCTTAGAAGGTAATAAAATTGGGTACCGGTATGCATAAGAATCATCTCGTTCTGCGATTTTCGTTTTTACTCTTCTTAAGCCACTCTGATCTCATATGGTCAAAAGACCATTGATGGAGTCTCCAGTCTCTAGAAAACTCTTCTCCTGGACAAGTGAAAGAAGTATAATTTTAGATTCCTGTATCTCGGAAGCAGACAGGAAAGGCTCTTTATTTACAATTCTCTTTTGACAATTTTTTATAAATCTCTTTATCCAAACTAAAATTCTTAACATTTTTGAAAATTTAGAGAACTTCTCACACCACTTAACTTTATCCGCTTTTGTAATAATATTAAAATTTATGCCTTTCCTGCACTCTGAAAAAACTAAAGTTTCATTTGGCTTAACCTTTAACGATGGCTAGCTATCTCACTATCTCTAGGGCCTTTGAGCCAAACAGGCCCTCTCTACCAATTTATTGGAAAACTGAAGAGGGGAACAACAACAAGAAGATAAATCAGCTGGGTTAGAATGACCTGGTACACATCCCCACTGATTTGCTTTTGTGAAAGTTTAAATTTCCTTCACACAATTGCCCACAAAAGTCACCCATGCATCACTGAGTCCAAGACAGGGTTGTGGTGGAATCGGTCCAAAAATATTTTGGGATGTCATCTAATGTAAGAGCTTCTGTCACGTATTTGGAGAGACGCATTCCCAAAAGACACACCATAAGTTCCAAACAGGGAATAGTAAGTTCTTTTAAGGGTGCGACTCTTGACTTAGCTACTACCGTTTTTTTCCGAAAATAAGACACTGTCTTACTTTCTTTTTTGGTCCAAAATAAGCGCTAGGGCTTATTTTCGGGGGAGGGCAAAAATAAAAGTATATTTATATATTTTTATTTTAATATTTATTTTACACAGAATACAGAAATTTAAATTTATTCAATTACAGTCATGTCATCTTCTTCTGGAACATCGTCATAAATAAAATCCTGAATTATATTCTGATTTTCTTCCAAATCCATTTCCTGTTGAATCATTAGTCCGAATCTTTCATGTCTTGCGATATAGCTATCGTTAAATGAATACTTCTTGTCTAAGTAGTCTGTTCGTAGTGCATTGGAAACATCACTATCAGTTATTTTGTCCCATGAATTTTTTACCCAATTCACAACTTCTTGTAAAGCTGGTTTTACTAAATTACCTCGATGATTTCTCACCATTCTGTTTTCAATATATTCATTGATTTCCATCCTCAAATGATCCTTGAATGGCTTGTTTATTGCAATGTCAAGTGTCTGGAAGTAACCAGTCATTCCTGCCGAAATCATTATTTGATCAATCTTCCTCTCAGCAAGAAAGTTTTTCATGTCTTTAGCTCGGTGAGTACTGGCTGAATCCCAAATTAGTAAACCTCTATTCTGACCCCTCAACAGTGGTGGCAGCATAAAATCAACCCTTTTTCTTATAACTGCTTGGGTGCACCAGGCTTTTTCACTTTCAATGACATAAATTCCTGAAACACGTTGAATCTGGTCTTTTTTACCTTTAGTGATTAAAAATGGCGATACTTTCTTGCCATCTAGACGAATCGCCAAAATACAGGTAACACGTGCACTATCGTAACCGGTAGAAGGAACGTAAATTGACGAAGAAGCCTTGTGGTGAACTGTCGTTTGAGCTCCTTGGCCTAGGAATACCGCGGTCTCATCCATAGCAATCATGTTGGAGAGTTGGTATTTCGAAAAATCGATGCCATCAACAAAAAGCTTAAACGCAGGTGCACGCTTAACAGCTTCATTGTCTTGCTGCTTAAACAATGTTGTTGATCTCCTTAGAGACAGTTCATATCGTTTAAGGAAGTTGTCCAACCAGTGTGACGGTGCTTTAAATTCTTCTGTGGATATATCAAATTCAGCTGCTGTTTCAAGGGCAAATTTTTGAATACCAGCCCTGCGCACAACGAAAGCCATTGCTCTCCTGCCTGCAATCCATTCCCAGATGCAAGCTTCCGACTCAGAAAATAACGGCTGCAGACCTGATCCAACTCTGCGTTTTTTCTCATTTCCTTGGTCCACCAGTTGACACAGGTAATCGTAGTCTGCATGCCATTTACGAACCATACGGAGATCCAGCATCTTCTCTTTACAGAATGCTGCAAGATTTACACCCCTGGAGTCTTCCACGATTCCCTTTTTGTACTCGACGGAATAGCTCTTTCGTTTTATACTCAATTTAACTGGGGTTAAAAATTATTCACTTTATTTTTAAATAAAATTACGCATGAGGAAATAATCAGGCTTACAAGACTGAAATGAATGAACGTTGCATACCAGCACTGTCGCTCAATGTAGATTGCTGCCTTATGTTGTATTTTTAAGCTAAATTCCAAGAATTAATTTGAAACGAACTGTAGAAGTAAACAATTAATTTCTCGGAATATTTTGTTTCAAACATTTCACTGAAATAAGAGTATTAGGAAAGCTAAACATATTATTACTTAATAAATCAACAGCCTTTTTTAACGAATTTTTTTGTCACATTATTTTAACTAGGGCTTATTTTCGGAGGATGTCTTATTTTACAAAAAGTTCCGAAAATCACGATAGGGCTTATTTTCGGACGATGTCTTATTTTCAGAAAAAGATGGTACATAAACTGACTAATGTTTCTTCTTTAATTTCACACCTCAAAAATATTACTATGGCATAAGCATGCTGCCTAGCATCACAAAATACATGAAGTGTCCAGGAACTTCTTCTCCAAAACCTATACGTCGCAGTATTCTCAACTTATTCAAAATTTGTAATTTATTATACCACCTCGAAAATTTACTTTTAATACTATCTGGTAATGGAGTAGGCCAGTCTGCTTTTATCGCCCAAATTTCCTGTAGCAATAACTTTGTAGGCAATAAAACAGGTGTCAAGAAACCTAAAGGATCAAACATTGTCTGTGTTAATGACAAAATTTCTCTTTTAGCCAAATAGTCCGAAAACAATACAATCTTAATTTCAATATAAAGGTTATCTTCTTTTCTGTCCCATATAATCCCTAAAACTAGTACAGAATTCTCCATTGTGGACTCAGTGCACAAAGCACTTTGGGTTAGTTCCACATCATTTTCTACTGGGCCATAGGCCCACATACGTAAATCCATTTTTGCTTCAGCTAATATTTCACAAAATTCACAAGCTCCTTCTTGTTATCAACAGAAGTCACACAATTATCAATATAAAAGGATTTATTTAATTTCTGAGCAATAGAACTTTGTTCCTTTGGTACTTGTGCCAAATGAACTGAAATAATCGCCCGTAACAGAAAAGGGCTGGACTTTACTTCTTGGTCCTTTTACTAAGTAATCATTAAGGGAGGGTGATCTATTAACTTTACATGACGCATCAAAAACAGGTCTTATCTTAGTCAAGACACTGTCTGGTTTAAATACTGGGTGATGAGGTAAATAGTGCCCCTTAGAATTCAGTTCGTTTGGTACTATTTCAATTACACCCTCCTCCATCCATTCATTAAAAATTCTATCATATTCTTCATATTTATGTAAAGACTTGAGTTTTCGGGTAACACTCAACAATCTTTTTTCTGCTACATGACGATTTGAGGGCAATTCTGCATTATATACTAACCAAGGCAATCCGACACAATAACGACCAACTTTGTTTCTGCAAAAAGAGTTTAAAAATTGTTCGTGGGCAATTTCTTCCTCAGCAGTGTTAATTGAATTCTGATGAGCATCTAATATTCCAATTGTTTCTACGCTCCAAAGATCAGAGATTTTAAAGTCGTGGCCCACTAAACTTGCACACAAAATGAAAGCATCTTTATCTTTCTGATTAAGAAATTCCTCTGATGCACCACAAACTGTCCAACCAAGTTTCGTACAAACTGCTGTTAGTACTCCTTTTAATTGTTTTATTGATCCCGTGAGAATTTTTCCATAAATATCACTACCAATAAGCATTTATTTTTTTGGACAATCTGCTCCCAAATCCGACAACCAAATGTTGTTTCGTTTTAATTCTTTTAATATCGGACCCTTGGGTACCCGAGGTATATCCCCAAATATCATGTCTTGATCTAAAAATTCAAATTCTAGATCTGAATACTTACGTGGACTGGCAGAACATTATTTTACCTGATATTTGTTATGCAACTTTGGTTCTGTTCTGGCACCTCCAAATAACATAAGAGCAACATTTTCTTTGGACAATTGGTAACCCCAATTCAGTGGCTAATGATTTCAAAATGTACGATTTCTGGGAACCACAATCTAAGAGTACTCTTATATCTTTATACCAGCTACTCTTACGCATAAAGTCATTAAAGCTATGTCAGTGGTACAAGTTTGCCTGGCTATAGCCATGTGTATGTTGTCTACTTCTGACTTTTCTGTTGGAGGTTAAGTTTCATTATTAATTTCTGGACACAAAATAAACTGGGTGTGATTTACCACAAGCACAACACCTAACAAACTGTTTACAGAACTTTGCCATGTGATTTGGTTCCAAGTATTTTAATTTTTTTTTTTTTAACTTTAGAAATCCTTTCATTAAGAGATAATAAACATGCATCGTAATAATTTTTACTATCATGCATTTTACCACAAAAAATACAAGCATATTTTTTAGTTGTAAGAAAACCTGTGGCAGTGGGAACATTAGCCTGTTTCTTAAATTGAAATTTACTTTTTGTTTCCCTCTTTGCTTTATCATGGTATCCTTCTTTGCAACTAACATCATCGAGTCCATTCATTACGCTCCAATTTTAATCTCTCCTCATTCTCCACTTCAGCCTTTAAAAATTTTATTAAGTTGGTAAGGCGAGAAAGATCAGTTCCTTCAGGCTGGTTAAAGCGAGAACTCCTTTCCCACACCTTCAAAACATCCTTGAGACACGATTCCACCATTGGAAATAACCACAATGTGTTTTTGCTCAATTTAAAACCTAAAGATTCTAAGGCTCTCAGCTGAGCTTCAATTTTATCATACAGTTTATCAAGAGGTAATTTATCCTTGTGGTCTGCTTTCACATTAGAATCAATCAATTTAATTAGTTCACAAACATACACTTCTACTAATAATTCAGGTTTCCCAAAGCATTCCTTCAAACCTAAAACAGTTTTATCATAATTTTCCGAAGTCACCAAATAGCTTTCAATAATTCTTTAGCACGTGATCCGGGCTTTATATACACTGAATGAAATAGGAAAATTTTTTACTTTCATATAAATCATGGTCAGTGTGAATTTTCTCAAACTGCGATTAAAACGGTAGCCAATTTATCAATTCCCCATCAAATTTCTGAAGTTTGATTTTTGGAAGTCTATACTGTTTAATCTTACTACAACAAATACCAGTGCCATCACTTGGTCTTGTTTCTAAATAGATTTCATCTGAAAATTGCAATTTTTCATTAATTTGGCGAGTTAGTGTTATGAAATCATCAGAATACACCTAGTGACTTTTGATTTCTTTTGTAACATCATTCTTTAAAGTGTTCTCGTCTTCAGTTAACAAATCAAGAATTTTATCGTCTAGATTTTTTTATCTCTGAATATACATTTCATAGTTAAGTAAGTTTATCTCGTACTAAATCTACAGAAAAATCTTCTTTTACTAACTCTGTTTTTAAAATATTAATAGTTTTTGCAAGAGAAGTGTGTAAACCTGATCGTTTAAGTTTCAGAGCCTTTAAAGTTTCCATAGTTAACTTTCAAAATAAAGCAAAATGCTTTACAAAATAGTTTCGATTTCAAACTTAATTATACTTTAATACATCAAAAACTATCTATAGCCCTCAAAATAATTTTTGCTTTTAAGTTTATTTCTTAAAATCCTATCGTGAGACGCCAATTTATATTATTACTAAAACATAGCATCATCATTACAATAAAAATATTTCTTTCCCTCATTCAAGATACAGAGCAATCCAGAAAACAAAAGACAAAACTTACTTACCTGAGCAGTGTAATGATGAATCGAAATCAATGCTGATACATGGGAAATAAAAACTCAAAAAAGTTGATTCATCTTATTATATTACCCCTATACTACAACATAATACAATTATACTAAAATATATACATTATAACAATTCCCGGGACATTTTATTGTCCCCTAAAGTTTTAAAAAATCTCAATCCATTCATGTCACGAGACCTGAGCGGGGAAACTCCTTTTTTTTCGCTACCTCGATGACAGCCAATGCCATCTGTCCCTCGTACATCAAATGAAGAGGAGCTTTATTTTTAATATTTGTAAGATACTAATCAGTTTCACACATATACAGATATAAAATATTTTCTTATATGATATAAACAGACCACAGATAAAATGCTATTATGTGAAAACTAGAGCTTCAATAATACTTCTGTGATTAGAATTTTAATATAAGACAAAATAAAATTATAACTGTTCCTCAATACAAAGAATAATCTTTATGGAATTTTTCTCTGTCATACAGTTTTTGCTTATCATATTAATTTATTACTATTAAAGTTTTTATAATAGTACATATATTAATATTTCATATGTTAATATAAGTCTACATTTATAAATTTTGCTTTTTATTGAGACAAAAGGTAGTGAAAAGTTTATAACTATACTTCTCCTTACAAACCTTTCAATTTAGGAAAATTTCAAGGCTGTGTTCATCAACAGGTATATTTCACTTTATTAATAATTTTTATAAATAATGCTTTAAATAGCCAATCAAAACACTCACATTCATATAAAAAACTTCAAGACTCTGTCAGAGTCTTCAAGCAACATTGTGTTACAGACTCTTCACAAAGGCAGCTATTCAAAGCTTTCACAGTTTCATTAACAGCATGGTTGCTGAGAAAATTTTTATTATTTATAACATCATAGTTACAGACAGAAGGCAAAGATTCAAGGAAGAAAATACTGAGACTACGATGATGTTGTTTTAAATTATTTTTTCCTATATAATTGAAATAGTATTTATTTACTGTAGTTACCTTACTTAGTTATAGTAGTTTTGAAAAACAGTGGCATTCTTACTTACTTTATTTATTTATTTTTTACTTTTCATTTATTTATTTATTTTTATTCTGTAAAAAAATTTATTTTATAAAAGAATTTAATTTTATAAAAGAAGAGAAAAAAGACCTACATACTATCTTTCATGAATCCAAAGAAAGTTTCAGTATAAAATTTATTACTTTTACTGTTTTTCATGGACTTTCACCATTTTCACTCAATTTCCATTTCAAAAGAAGCAAATATTGAGAAAATTCAAATGAAAAAATTAATAAAATAATATTTTGTATACCAAAATATTTTTTTAAAATTCTTACATCAAAATAATTTCACTATCCATAATTTTTTGTCCTTTCATTTTTGTATATGTATGAGCTCCATTCAAGTACAAAGAACTTTTAGTTGAAATGATGATATTCTGAAAATCTTAAAATGTTATCTAAAGCTATACGTACCTTAAACTGCAAAATGCTTTGCATCTTTTCTATTTCATTCTGTAAAACTTTTTCTCTTTCATGACATTCTTCTAATTTTTCAGCTACTATTTTATCCCTGTTCAGTCTTTCATCCTGCAATTCTTTTGAAGTTTTCTCCAGTGTCTGGCTGAGCAATTTTATTCTACCTTCCAATTCATATTGTTGTAATTTTGCATTTTCTACCTGAAGAAAAAAGAAAAAAATAGATAGACAAATAAATAAATAAATAAACTGGAACTACCAACAATGTTAAACCTATAAAATGGAAAAATTTCTAAAGAACTATTATAAAAGAAAAGTAATTAATTTTTTAACATTTATTAATCAAATATTAATTTGCCAAATTATTTTAATTAGCCCATTTGTTTTGCTGGTTTTTTATTCTGAAAGTTCTAATTTTTATACAGTATTATTTATTTAGGGTCGCATTAGAGCAGATTACATCTTGATGACTAACTACAGTTTTTTGAATTACTTTAGATTTTTTTAATTACCTCACTTGTTTTAAATTAAATTTCTTTTGGCTCTTTTTTAGAATAATTTAAATTTTGATTTTTCTTCTTCCTGTTAGAGTGTAAAAGGCCAATTACTTTTGGCTTAACATTTTGGCACATCATTATTTAACTAATTTTACACCATACTGTCCAACTTTAATAATTAATTATGTTGCTGAACACTGCTGGCACACAGGCTAGCTGCATGAACAATTTTGTGGTTTTCCTCATGTGTAATGTGTATATGAGCCAGTTTCCCTTAAAAAGTTTTCCTTGAAGGCACCCCTCCCCTTTGGGAAACAGCCCTCGAGTGCTTTGCCATAATCAAATAAACCAAACCAAACTTTTATTTATATATCGTATTAAAAGAAAATGTAATTTGATCTGGAGTTTAACACTCAACACAAATTTAAATTAAGTAGTTGTGATAGGCCTATTTAATTCAAGAATTAATTCCAAAAGATTAGATATAGAGTGTAAAATCTTATATTTAAAACATACAAAGCCAAATAGAAATTAACTTCTATAATTTTATTTTGTTAGAAATTAATGCTACATGGAGGCTAAAAAAAACACTGTATCTCCTACTGTAGAGAGCATTAAGCATTTTATTTTGGAATAGAAGACATGATAAATGGAGCAATGCCCTCACTGGGATTCAAATTCTGGACCTTAGGATTGCTAGCCAGATGTGTTTTCTAATTACACATACAGGGGCATACAGTATAGAGGAATAAAAAATCTTACACTCTCTCTCACTTAAAAGGAGACTGGGGATGAAGCGAACCAGCTGCCAAACCTAGTGGCAATACATTATCGTCCACCACCTTTTAGTTTGGGAGCCATTTATAGAAAGTATTGAGCATTTTATTTTGAAGAGACCTGAAAAATGAGCAACACCCTTGTCAGGAAGGTCATATCTTACACCATTCCTGTTGGTTGATGCACAAAATTCAATTTAACGTTTTTCATTTATCAAAAACATGACTTAAGATATTGTTAGATTTATATATAGCAATATATAGCCTTGCATTATGCTCTTATTTTAACATAAAATGGAGTTTTTCCTGAAATGACACACCTATATTTCTCCCTATATTCTACACCTGAAATTATGCTAAACTGCCCCATCTGCAAAAACAGCATCGTCAATTTTGTTAAAATCAATATTAAAAAATTTCACTCATTAATGTTAACTGAATATGATATGCATTTACTAATAGTGATGTTTTAATCATATTTCCTTGCTTTTTCCTTTTATAATTTGTAATTTAGATTTAATTCAAATACAATTCTGACTTTTTATGTAAATACTTATAAATAATTTTTTAAATTTTTCAAAAAAATTTCTTGAAATATAACCTATAAAAATTTGCACACAACTTTAAAGTAAATATTTTTTAAGTATATTTCCAAAACATGAAAGAAAAGGGATTAAAAAAAAAGGGATTTTAAAAAAATTGGGAACTAATTTTTTTTAATTCTTAATTATCATTTTCCTTTGCAATTTTCCAGTGCAAGGTACAAAATGTTTAATATTCAATGAAAAATTTACATTTTAATATGACGATAAAATTTCATGCAGATGGTACGACTAGGTCCAAACCAGTAGAAAAAAAAAATTAAAGTTTTGGAATTACTTTCAAATATGTAGTCACTTATGCATATAAAAATCCAATAATTTTATTTTAAAATAAAACACTCGTAATATTTTCGATGAAAATACTGAAGGCGGCTAGACATGCACAATATCCCCAAGATGTATAAAAAAAGTTCATAACTTAAAATGTAATACCCACGTTCATGGGACACATACCATAGCAGTTAAAGGATATATATTCACTAATTTTTATAATACATAAAAGCATTATGATAAAAAAACTACATCACATCTTAAATAAATATATATATATATATATATATATATATGGAAATTACTCTTTTTATTTGGTTTTTATACAGTATTATTTAAAGGACAAGTTTCAGATGATTTTAATCTGCTGTGCAGTTAGACTACTCAATTGTCAATGATATTTTAAATACCATAAAGAGTAAAAAATCAATATTTGGTATTAACATTGGATGGGGTATCTAGATGTCTTAAAAAAATAAAAAGAAGAAAAATCCATTCAACTTTAAAAAAAGGACATAATGCAGAAAATTAATTAGGACTGCTGTGAACTACAGTTTGCAGATACCTCTTTAAATAATTACTCCATATCAGCTAGAAGAAATTCGTCATTTATTTGGAAAATAACAGAATACAACAAAAACCCATAGCTGTAAATAACTCAAGAGGAACACAGATATCAAGCAAATCCTCCTTAATAGATGAGAAATATACATCCAATATCAGTCACAAAGGAAACTCTAAAATGCAAAAGTAAAACTCCGTATTACAATTCAGCTCACTGTGTTTGATCTGCAAGCTTTTTCATAACTCCCTAACAAATGACTGATCACTGGCTGCTGAAGCCATATTTATGCAATGTTGCATATGGTTCTGCAAGCTTTATGAAAAAAATTTTCAAGAGTTTTGAGAATGCTTTTTTCCAAAACTTCCAGAAAGTCACCAATCTGGTGACAAAAATTATCACCAAGCACCATCAGCACCATTTCTCACTTTCTGATTGATTTATTTTCTCAATTTGAATGTTTTGAGGTTCAAAATCACAAAATCTACAATTCTATACAAGAAATAAGCCCTTATATGTAAACTATCTAGTTAAAAATTTAACTACACAAAATATGCCCTAAAATTATCTATAATGCAACAAATAAATAAAAATAATACAAAATATGGTACTTGTGTATTAATTGAACCACCTTGGTAGAAGTCACCATATTTTTGGAATATGCCAAATTGTGGCAATCATCCGCATAACATTTCTTGTGGCAAACATTCTCAGAGTAATCCTTCAGTCCGGCAAATGCTGACATTTTTCCTGTATTTCAAGTTCTAATGGTTTTTATAAACAAATATTTTTTTTTTGCTTAGTTTTAATGAGTTTGTGAAATTGGCCAGCAATGGAAGAAACTGCAGTAAAATTTTGGCAAGAATATAGAATTTTGCTAATAATTTTCTAAATGAAGCAATAAGGAAATGCATTTCTCAGATAAATGCTGTTGCTGAAGATTGTAAGAAGCTTAGTCTCTGCAATTCTCTAACATTCTTTTATGTGAGAACAGATCACGGTGTATTTCGAGAGAAGAATAGTGCAAAAAAAAAAAAAAAAAAA
>KK114297.1:33187-48677 GCA_000611955.2 Stegodyphus mimosarum
GGAGGGAAAAAAAAAAAAAAAAAAAAAAAAAGAATGCGTGAAGAAGAATATGTTTTACTTTTTTATTGTATAATGTAATCTTTATTTAATAATTCAAATTTATATTATAAATGGCATTAAGTATGTTCATATGTTGATAACTTTAACCAATTTATGATAAATATTGATAATTTGGGAATCTTTCCTAAAAAAAAGTGTGAAAACCACCAGTTTGCACCCGATAAGTAATTTCTACCTTTTCATCTGGAAAATACCACAAAATTATGCCAAGGTGGTTGCATTAATACATAAGTACCTAAAATATTACAAAAATGCAAAGGAACAATAATGCAATTAAACAAGCACAAATATTTACAGAAATATCCAACACAATCCCTCCTACAGAACTATACATTTCAGGTAGTATAGACCTGGAACAACTCTCATCAACACAGTAATGTACTACTTAATCCCAATGATTATTTTATACTTAGAAAGAAGAGTTCACTGTATGCATAATACTACACCATTCAGTTTCTTGATCACATAGAAGGGCACTTCCCAGGAAGTGTGCAGCTTGGGCGAGATCCCTTGGGTCATTTCTGCTTGGGATTCATTTCTTTGAATTCCTTCTCCATCAACTTGGCATCACATCTTATCTTTATCCTCTTAATCGCTATACTGATCCTTTCCCTGGCAAACTCATGAATATCTTCTAAATGTGTCTGCAGAATAGGTTGTGTTCAGGAAAAAAAAAGCATATCCAGTGATCATACAAAGAACAGGTCACAAGGCAGGCAAAGATCATCAGTGATCTCGTGAATGACACTATATGCTAGGGAGAATAATGGCAGTGCTGCTAGCTCCAGGTTATGAATAACAAAAGCTAGTCCAACATTGTTTGATTAAATCTCTCTAGCACATGGTCTGACTGCAGATGTTCAGGAGTGGTTTAAGTCTTCCTACAAGGCTTGTCCGGAAAGTAATGTAATTGGCCTTTTCCTGCCTCTCTGCCAGGTGGCCTGTGTGAGTGGACAGAACTCATAGCGTTACAATGCTTCCAAGGTTACTCTACTCTGAGCTATTGGAGCATCATGATTGCTGTTTTCCATAAGCCTCCTGTTAGTACTTTTGTTACAATGCACAATAGACAAAACTATCGAACAATGTTACATGATCAAGTTGTATGCAAAACTGAAAAAAAAAAAAAACTTCTTTTGGCACACATTAAATGATTCAAGGAGCTTACAGAGAATCTACCTTCTTCTTCAAATTCCCAGGTAGTTAAAGGTGTTTAAAATTGGCTGGGAAGAGGTGGATGATTGTCCCCGCTCTAGACGACAGTAAACCAGCAAAAGTGATGAAAATGTCTCTCATGTTTGTGATCTTTTAAATGCCAGCACTTGAGTGAGTGTTCAGATAATAACAGAGACTCTCAATATTATGAAAACCACTCTGCATGACACTGGTCATGATATTTTGACAGGTGGCAAGTGTGTGCCGGTCTCCAAAGTGTTGACTGACGACTACAAGAATATTCGATATATGATCGCTACAGAACTTTTTGGAATGTGTGCAAAACAGTATTCATTTCATGAACATTCATTAATTTTGTGTTCCATATTTAACTTAACCATCAACTGAATAAGTAGTACAGTAAAAGCTTAACTATCCAGCACTGAATTAACCAGAAAGTACAAGTAACTGCAATATTTTAGAATTTTAGGGAAAAAAATTGCCTTCTGAAAAAATTTAGTAAATGAAAGATTTGTAATACCATTATAAAGCTTCTAATACTATTAACATGTAGGTATTGTCACCAAACAGAGTGATTTAGCACCAATAATGAATAAGCATGATGTCACAATATAATCGCAGTTCATTTTGATTTAGTTTGAACTAAATGAATTTTCGATAAGTCAGTTTAATTTTTTAAAGAAAACTATAAGTTCTTTTTCTCCTTGCATTTTGAATTTATTTTTCCTTTCCTTTGAATAAATTATTAATATTTAGGACAGGTGATAGAGGATGGTGACACCTGGTGTCTGACAAAGGTAAACAGGTGTATGTCCACACCTTTCACTATCTAGAACAGCTTGAATACTTGATTGCAATACAAATACCTGAGTATTTGAACACATTAACCTATATACGTTAATTATATAAGTACTTCAGTATGGTTGCTAATCCTTATATTATATATATACATAAACTCTTGGATACCTAAACTATCTAAGTACTACAGTTTACACTGAATGTGCAAATACATCAATTCTTGAATGCATTCATTACTTGTATGGAATAATTTAACATTTGAATACATTAATTAACTACTTATATTACTGTTGCAATTTGCTGGGACTATCACTGATTGGCCCTGTCACTGGTGGTGGAGTATATTATACATTTACTCGTACAAACACTACAGATGTATTCTGTGAAGAAGATTGACAGAGTTCCAGTTCATGGCCTCAATATCCAGTCTTGATGGCATTAGCAGATAAACAATGTTGTAGATACTCTATCATACGACTGGAGTTCTCAATATAAAATATCTGAGTATATGTTAGTAGAGGGCATTCTGATATAGAACCTTCAGTTAGTGGGCATTATGTGACATAGTGCTTAAGGCTTCCTTGTACTCCACAAATGCATAGCTCTCAGTTCATCATAGCTTGGGTGAAGAAATAATCAGAGAATGGGCCTTGTCCACTGATATATATATAACTAAACTGTGAGGTGAAATAGGGTCTACCTATGCAAACTTTGGGGAGAAAATCATACATATGACACTATTTACCACTATTATTCCATTGGATTTGTCATTGTTGCAGAGAAATGTTAAGAATATGGCACTTAAAATAGGATCTTGGTGTCTGGAGGTGGCATTGGGTTACTCTATATTAGAAGACACATCTCTGATAAGAGCATCAGCGAGCTCATTCACTGCATATGCCCTTGGTCTAATGCAACATGTTGTTCAAATGTATGCAGTGCCCAAGTATTTGGATGGACTTTACTGGTTGTGAAGAAAGTGGTGAGTATGGATAGCTTGTGGCGCAGATTGGCTAAAATAATTTTTACACTTCGGGGTTTCTGTACAATGACATAAGTGACTGCTTGCTCCAAAGCTAAGGCCTGTAAGATGCTGTAATGTACCACAAGGTGCCCCTTCCAGTGATATGTCTCGACTGAGTAGGTGAACTAGAGTGCTTCCTACACCTGGGTCCAATTTTGAACCATCTGTGAAGATAGCTGAAATCAACTCTGAGTCACTGTGCTGTGCCAGTATGACTCTGATGCCCTTCCTCTGTCTGCTGGATAGATGTGGACTGCAGTACTTCATAAAGCAAATTCTGTCAGTGTGAATGTTGAGTCACAGTACGTAACTTCCTGCTGCAGATGGAATAAATTCACTAGCACTGCCTCATGAAGATGATAACTTATATATTTTCACATTCATTTGACTTTCTTCTGTGAATTCCCCTTTTTATATGCCCAATTATCTGGAATTTTCCCTTATCCAGAGTTCAGCATTTCTTGAGGTTTCCTGATAATTCAGCTTTTATTTTAGTAGTTTTTCTAAAGAAAACAGAATTTTGAATATTGAATGAAAGTGCAAAAATGACCATCAAATGCAATTTTTATTGGAGAGAGAAAGTGAAATGCATATGGAGATGAAATAGGAAAAGCTACAGGGAAAAAAAAAAGGTTATGATTATTGGTATAATGTTTTCAAGCTTCCTTTCCTTACTGCTTTGCACTCCATATAATGTTGGGCCAAAGAACTAACTTCCATCAGACGATGCAATAAATCTTTAAATTTGATGAAAACGCAGCAACTAATTGGAAAATACATCAGAGAAGTTTTTGATTGTTTTCTTATCAATTGAGTAAAAGATAAAATTGGTACACCTGAAAAAAATCACCGAGACTGATGAAACTCTGTTAATGAAGCAAAACGACAATGAAGGTAGACTTATGCCACAACAATAGGATTTTGGAAGAATTTACAGAGAAACATAGAAACATTTTTTTGTATAAATACTAGACACAGATGTTAAAATTTCAGTAGGTATGCAGGAATTTGTAGCATATTTTGTCAGTGTGGTTCGAGATATATCAGTCAAATTAAGACAGCATTATAAAGTTTCGCCTCAAGGAACATGAAACTTCTGTTCAAAAAGGTGAAATTAACGAGTCTTCGGTGGCTAATCAGAAATGGAAATTTAATCACAATTTGACTTTAGGTCTGCAAAAATTATTCAAAAGGCTTCTTCTATTGGCAAACTGGATTTCCTTGAAACTTTTCACATCCACAAAGATTTATCTTGTTCAGTTAGTGACTTTAATCCCAATCCAGCCCTGCCTAATGCTTTTAAAATTTTATTAACTTAATTTTTCAATTTTCATTACCATTCCTGCCAACAGAAGGCACTACTTTCTTGTTTGCTCTAATTCGTTTGGATATAAATACACCATATCTTTTTCTTCATTGCAGGTTTCTTTGTTGATGATGAAGAGACCTGTACCTGTTAGCCCTTGAAATCGATAGTGCCTTGACTAAAATCTATGTCACACATGAGGTTGTTTTTGCTTAATTTTATGTTTTATTTTGGCATGTCTTGATTTTGACTCTTTTCTGAAGTGGCTTTACTAATAGCAAAGTTAAAACATATTTCAGAAATTCAAATACAGTACAAAGTCTGTAATCCGGACCTTAAAGAAAGAAACTATTTTTTTTTGTATGCTTTATGCATGCACACTTGATTTTTTCCCTTCCATAATAAAACATGTGGAGATTTTCGAAAACGGCCGAGATTGCAATCTTGTTTTCTTCCCTCCCCCTAAGGTATACAGTAGCAGGTGCAGTTTCTCCAAATGCATTGTATCAGTTTACTGCACACAGCTTGTCCTAAGAGGTTTCTTATCGTCTGGTTGCTCACGACATTTTGTTGTTGATTCTTTTGTGGTACAGTGTGCTTTTAAGCTTTAAACAGCAATAAAAGTCCAGGAAAGCTTTCAACAGCAATAAAGGTCCGATAAAAATAAAGGAAGCAAACAAAATCTCAGTCGTGATCATAACAAAGCCGGAAAGGCTTATCGATCTGACCTTCAGACTAGTTTTATAAAGAACAGGGTCAAAGCCTAATGGAATCTTTGTTAGAAAGTACAAATGTTGTCATTCAAAATCTTCACACCTATTTTCTGCGTTAATGGACGGGGAGGGGAGGAAATTGCTGTGAAAAAGTATTTTAGGCGGTTCGGTATTTTGAGGATACAGAATAGAGAAGGGTCTGGATTTCAAAGAGATAAGCTAGGCTAAAATTATCTTTACTGATTCTAAAGCATTTCAGTTAATGTTGCAGATTGCGCTGTTCCTTAATCTTCTAATTGGATCCAGCTTATTATATTTTACAGACTGTTAGAGTAATTTTATAAAAATTAAGCTTGAACTTTCGATTATGTCAAAGAGAGTTTCCAATTCTGGAGCTGGCAAAGGATGTACAAAGCGAAAACATCTTTCGAAGTCCATTAAACAAAAAGTTGAACTGTTGCAAAAAATGGATAAAGGCATACCCGTCTCAAAATTATGCAAGGAGTATGGCATTGGAAAGTCAACTGCATATGGCATAAGCAAAAAGAAAAAGGAACTTTTTGCATGTTTTGTGGATTCCGACACCCCACTGGCAATGAATAACAGAAAAAGGGTTCGTTATGCTAAAAGTGACGATCATGACGAAGTGATGATTGAATGGGTCAGACAGCGTCGCAGCGAGGGTGTGCCATTGACGGGTCCAATGCTAATGGCTCAAGCCAAAATATTTCATGAAGAAATGAACTTAAACACCGAGTACACATATTCGACAGTTTGAATAACCAAATTTAAAAATTGCCATGGTATAAAACAGTTAAAAATTTCATATGAAAAAGCTTCAGCTGATACTGAAGCTGCTGAAGAATTTGCAGATGAATTCATTGAACTCATTACTAGTGAACAATTATCTTCAGAACAAATTTACAATGCTGATGAAACTGGACTTTTCTGGCAATATGTACTACGAAATACCTTGGCAACCTCTACAGAAAAGGATCCAACTGGTGTCAAAGATCCCAAAGCGAGACTAACAATTTTAGCATGCGCAAATGCTGCAGGAACTCACAAGTGCAAACTTTTCGTAATCGGAAAACATGCACGACCTCGAGCATTTAAAGGACTAATGATTTTCCCCGTTATATATCACGCAAATAAAAGAGCATGGATGACACAAGCGTTGATGAATGATTGGTTTGAAAATCATTTTATACCCGAGGCTCGGCAACATTTGAATTCGGTTGGTTTACCTGATGACTCAAAAATAGTCCTGACTGTTGACAACTGTTTGGCGCATACTTCACTCAAAGTTTTAGTGAAAGATAATGTATCTGTATTATTCTTCCCTCCAAACTGTACGTCTATCATTCAGCCTATGGATATGGGAATAGTACACGTGCTGAAATGCAAATATAAAGTAGCATTTTTAAAATCTACGTTAAATTTCTTGTACAATGGCAAGACTATTCAAGAATTTTTTAAATGTTTTAGCATAAAATCTGCTGTGTGGAGCATCGCAAGATCGTGGGAGGATGTGTCTCCAGACACGTTAAAACATTACTTGGCATAATTTATGGCCAGCTACCATATTTAATGGTGAGAACGATGAAGATGATAGCCGCAAATTTGAAGGTTTTCGGACATCGCAAACTAAAGGTGAAATTTTCCAGTTATTGGATTATGTAAAGAAATGTGGAAAAGCGGTAATAAATGAAGATGATACAACAGTAGTTTTTCATTGCGATGACAATACCCCAATCATTAATGGTGGTGGTGATGGGTGAAATTTTTGGCGCAAAACCAGAAATGGTTATACTACGCCAAACACAAGGTGATGAGATATAAAGTGATATAGACAATGAAATTAAAATAGCTATGAATTAAACAAGTAGATAAAGGAATGTACAAAATCCAGGGGATGAGGTCATATAAAATCAGCTAAAATCACAAGTGTTGAAACTAATATACAAAATTAAAATCAGTTCAGATGAGATAATAAACACCAATATCCTTTAAATAGTAAAATAAATTACGATTGACCTCTCTTCCAATTAAATGGTCGAGAGGTAAGTCACAGCTGTTAAAATGTTTCTGACGAATACTATTAAAAGATGGACATTCAATTAAAAGGTGACGGACTGTTAAACATACACCACATTTTGAGCACAGAGGCTCATTATCAGCACTTAAAAGATAGTTATGTGTCATTCTGGTGTGATCGATTCTAAGTCTAGTCAAAAGACCTTCCTCCTTACGTCTTCCAGTAAAATGCCAAAGTTCGATTCTAGGTTTCCCACTCGTTAATTTATTAAAAGACTGAACATCATAAAACTGCTGCCATTTTTCCAATATCTTTTGCTGGATAAAACTACTAATGTTTGTGATAGGGATGAGGCGACTGGATATTTCAACAGCTGATTTTGCGACGACATCGGCCCGCTCATTATCTTTTATACCGGTATGCCCGGGAACCCAGCAATAGAGAATTTCAAATCCGAGCCTTTTTAATTTCAAGTTCAGTTTCAGGATATCAAACATTATTGGATTATGGGTGTTCGAAAAAGCTTCTAAAACTTTTAGCGCGCTGTAGGAATCTGAATAAACTATAAACTTTTTTTGCCGTCGCTTTGATACGTACAAAAGTGAATGATACATTGCAGTAAGTTCAGCTGTTAAGACTGAGAAAGCGTGGTGCAAACTTATGCCTTCTACATGGTCACCAATTACAAATGCCGTTCCGACATGACAAGTTGACTTCGAACCATCTGTGTATATTGGAACATATTCTTGATATTTATACCTGTGATCAGCAAAATGTTGGGTATAGATGACATTGTTAGTGTTTTTTTTTTCATCTGATGGGAAAAAATTTCAAGAATCTGGATTCCTGCCTGTTCCCAAGGGGGAATTCCAAAGTATTGCATGGCTTGGGGGGATATATCAGACAGGGAGAGTTCCTCGATCAGAGGGCGAACTCTCAAAGAAAACGGAGGCACACAGGATGGCCGTGCATCAAATAAAGTGTCACAGCTGTTATCAGTCAAAGCTAGCCTATTAGGATTGTCAGGTTGTGATAAGATGCTAAAATAATGCAAGAGAGACAACTGCTCACGCCTCAAACGAAGTGATGGTTCATGACAATCAACATAAAGACTCTGGACAGGAGATGTCCTGAAAGCTCCAGAACAAATCCTCAGAGCTTGATGATGCACAGGATCTAGTTTTAGCAACACAGAAGACCGAGCTGATCCGTAGATAACTGAGCCATAGTCCAGTCTAGAGCGGACAAGCGCTCTATAGATGCGAAGCATGGAGCATCGATCAGCACCCCAGGAGGTATTCGCCAGGACTTTTAGTATATTAAGTACTTTCATACACTTCTTTCTCAGCTGTAAAACATGAGAAAGGAAAGTTAGTTTCTGGTCGAATATCACTCCTAAAAATTTTGCTTCAGGTGCAACTGGAATGATAGATCCATTAAGGTGTAATTCAGGCTCAGGATGGAGACTTCTCTTTCTACAAAAATGCACGCAGATGGTCTTCTGTTCAGAAAACGTAAATCCTTGGTTGACTGACCATTCGTGGATCTTATTCAATGCGATCTGCAGTTGTCTCTCTATATGTCTCATATCTGCCCCTCGACAACTAATCTGGAGTGCGTCAACATACAAAGATCCTAAAATAGTTGGAGGAAGTTCTTTTAATACAGAGTTCATTTTCAGACTAAATAAAGTGACACTAAGAACAGAGCCTTGAGGCACACCCTCTTCTTGTTCAAAGATTTTTGACAAAACAGAGCCAATCCTAACTTGGAAAGTCCTAGCACTCAAAAAATTCTGAATGAAAAATGGTAGGTTGCCACGCAAGCCACTATCATGGAAATCACGAAGGATCCCATACCTCCATGCCTTATCATAAGCTTTTTCAATGTAAAAAAAAATAAAGACAAGATGGTTTCTTCTACGGAAAGCTTTACGAATAGATGGCTCCAAAAGGAGCATATTATCTACAGTTGTCCTTCCCTTTTGGAAACCGCTTTGATAAGGTGACAATACACTATTCTTTTCTAAGAAATACACTAGGCGGCTGTTTACCATCTTTTCAAACAGTTTGCATATGCAGCTCGTAAGGGCTATTGGCCGATAATTCGAGGGATTCCGCGGGTCTTTTCCTGGCTTAGCGATAGGAATGACAACAGCTCTCCTCCATGCACTGGGGAAAGTATACTCCTTCCACACCCTATTGTAAAGAGTGAGAAGGGCATTCAGTGACTTACAGGATAGATGCTTCAGCATATCGTAGCTCACGCCGTCAAGACCCAGACAAGATTTGTGTGTCTGGAACAAAGCTCTCTTTAACTCAAGCATAGTAAAATCCCTATTGTAGAGCTCAGAGTTGGAGGAATTGAAAGTAATGGGATTTTTTTCGGAGCGCTGCTTAACAGAAAGAAATGCGGGAGAATAATTTCTGCTGGAAGAAACGGCAGAAAACGTCTCACCAATAGCATTTGCAATTTCTTCTATGGAGCTAATCACTCGGCCATCTTTTTCCAAAAAGGAAAGTGAGTGGTCTTTATATATTCCGCAGGCTTTTTTAACTCTTTCCCAAACTCGCTTACTAGGTGTAGACGATGTTATTGAAGACACATATGAAATCCAGGAATCCCTCTGCCTCTGCCTTCTTACTTTTCGTGCATTTGCTTTGGCTCTTTTAAACACTATAAGGTTTTGCAAAGTAGGATACCAACGAAAAATTCCCCATGCTTTTCTCTGTCTTTTCAGGACTTCATGACAGTCACGATTCCACCCTGGTTTTGAATACTTCAGCATTTTTCCTGATGTTCTAGGAATGGAGAGCATAGCTGCCTGTATAACAGTATTAGTAACTGCTTCAACTGCGTCATCGATATGCACATCTTCTACCATGTTCCCCGTCAGCTCTGCAGTGGAAGAGAAGAGTTCCCAGTCTGCCCTATCAAGTATGAACCGTGGGGTTCTGGACATAGGGTTTGCTCCTCTTCGTGCAAGAGATACAAAAATGGGGTAATGATCGCTATTGCAAAGGTCATTTCCAACACTAAAAGTGCAAAATGGCAACAGAGATGGTGAGCAGATGGCAAGGTCGAGAGCATGGAATGTCCTTGAAGGTTCATGGAAGTATGTACTCTGCCCATTATTCAGGAGACAAAGGCTATGATCTTGGATCATCTGCTCAATTTGTCTACCTCGGGAGTTTGTATCTTTATTTCCCCAGAGTGGACTATGGCCATTAAAATCCCCTAATATAATAAATGGCACAGGCAGCTGCTCTATAAGATCATTTAAATCCTGCTGATCAATGTGTTCATTTGGAGGCAAATACAGAGAAACGACTGAAACAACAATGTGAAAATTTGCTTGGATACCAACAACTTGGAGGGATGTCGTCAAAGAAAGCGCATTTGAGGGATAGTTTAGTGAGGAGAGGAGGCCTACACCCCCACTGGCCCGTTCACCTGCAAGATTTTCTTTTCTGAGGAAAGTGAACCTCCGAAGTTTTGCTTGTTGTTCTGGTTTCAGATTTGTTTCTTGTATTGCTAAGCACACAGGATCATAAGCATTGATTACGAATTTGATGTCGAGCAAATTTCGGTGGAAGCCGCAACAGTTCCATGAGACGAGGGTGGCCATTATGATTGATGTTTGTTCTTTCTGTGCTGCTTCTTAGTTTTTCGTGGGAGGAGATGAGTGGGAACTTCTAAACCCTCTTCTATATCCATATTATTTGAATCAACAGATTCAGAAATAATCCCATTAAGAGAGCTATTGCTGGGGCTTCTACTTTTATTAACTTTTTTCTGAGTGAGATTTTTGGGTTTGCTTTCAATTACTGTTTCTTTTCTTTATACTATATGTGTTGGATTTTCTTTTTTCTTGCTGTTAATAATCGGTTGGGTTTTATTTGGTAGATTCTGTATACCAACTGAAGTTTGGGTGGCAACTGTACAAGATGATTAAAGAGCACTGGCATAAGATGTATTTGGTCAAACCTGTGTGTTTTGAACTAATCTTCTGGCTTCAGCATATGAGATGTTCCTTGTAACTTTTGTAGTCTGCACTTCTTTTTCAGATTTCCATTTCGGGCAGAGGCGAGAAAATGCTGGGTGTTCACCATTACAATTTACACATAAAGGCGCAGCAGTGCAGTTCTCACAATCATGACCAATCTGTGAGCATCGGGCGCATGTCATGCTGCCACGACAAGACATCTTAGAATGGCCGAAGCGCTGGCATTGGAAGCATCGCATGGGGTTTGGAATATAAGGTCTTACTGGACAATTTAGGTATCTGGCCTTAATATTTTTAGGCAGATCAGGCGAGTTGAAGGTCAGGATCACGTGTTTCGTGTCGATCAACTGTCCTTCCTTACGCATCTTGATCCGCTTAGCACCACAGACGTTTTGGTCAGATAGCTCAGATGCGATCTCTTCTTCAGGAACATAGAGAAGGTCGACTTCCGAGATTACACCGCGATAAACATTCAATGTCTTGTGTGATGTTACAGTAACATTTGCTTGGCGAAGTTTGGTTACTTGAAGTAAAGATGCAGACTGGGTGGCCGAAATTGTATCAATAAGCAAGTCTCCAGAGCGGAGACACTTTATATTTCTAGGCTCACCAATACAAGAATGGATGTATTTGTTTATTACAAAAGGAAACATCTTTTGCAACTCGCCAGAAGGACTAGAGACAACAAGGTAGCGGGGACAATTATTTGCATTATTCGCATTTCCATCAGTACGTATTTTTTTTGCAGTTGATTGTTCAGAATTAGTGCTTTGAGTGTCGTGATTGACGTTGAAGTCTTTAATTAGGTAAATTTGGGGTTTCGCCATATTGGAAGAAAAAAAGATTCGGGTCCAACCGCCCCACCCACCACGGAGCCCAACAAGGGAACACAGAATCCTGTGTTAGGGCTAGCCAGACCTATACGCAAACTGAAGCCCCACAGTCGGCTTTCCCGAAAGCAGGTACTCCCGAGAGCTTATCCCCGAGCCACTGACACAAGGACTAGTGACCAGACGATTGACACCAATGAGGACAACAAGGCGTCTCCGTTTAGCTGATGCGGAGGCCAAAGCAGTGTGTTGGGGACAGTACCTTGCCCCTCAACTACCAGGACCCTCTTTCCAGCGACACGGGTCTCCACGCACAGCAAACACGTGGGCAGTTTTCTCGCCACTTCAGAACCAGAGACAAGGGCTGTTCCAGTCTGTCATAACAAGCCCCAACCTCCGAAGAGGAAAACCACAAGGGAGAAATGAAGGAGCAAAGCTTCAGCTCAGAGGAGAGGAGACGGAAAAGAGGATAGATCACTGGGGCTCCAGGATCGTGACACCCATCTCATCAAGAAGATGATCCCCTGAAGGGCTAGGGTACCTCGGGATAGCCACACCCGTACTCACAAAAGTGAGCCCCTGAGGGGCAATCAATTAATGGACGGCTAAATCTGTAGTATGGTTCTAGATCCAGAAAATACCGCTTCCGATAGCGAATAAAGTGACAGAGAGGTTATTGAAAACAAAAAAAAATTCGATTGACAAGTTAGTCGGTATTCTCGACACAGCAATTACAGAACTTGAACAGTGGTACTTTGTAACTGAACAAGAAATGATGTCTGTTTATAGAATTAAAAAGAAAGTATTAGTACAAAAAACGGAGCAACTTAAACATCTTACATTGAAAGAAATGTTTAATATAGTAAACAAATAAATATTAAGCTTTTTTTCGTAAAATTTGATTCCCTTTAGATCATAATTGCTCTTTATTTCATAAATTATTGTTTCATATTTTTAATTGTATAATTTCTGCATGCCATGTCATCAGATTTAAATTGATGATCTATAATCTGGAATCGCTGAGGTTTGAACGAGTCCAGATTGCAGACTTTGTAGTGTACTAATAATTTTTTTTTTATTTTTCATCTATTTACATGTTACTATTTAAAACTTAGTTTTGCCTCAAATTATATTAATTTTAACTTATACATACCTTTCATTTATGCATCATTTTTCTTCTTTTTTTGGGAGGGAGGAGAGGAAGTAGGTTCCTTGAACTAAGACGCAATATGCAGTGTGTGATTATTTTCTTGAATTTCGAATGTGTTTCACTGATGTTAGTAACATTTAGCAAGTCACAGGAATTTGTGAAGTGTGTTTTCAGGGACTGTCAAACATTAGCACGGCTTTTTAAATATTAGTGAGCTGGAGGGAAGCATAGCTTCCTAGTGCAGTACACTGAAATAGGTTTAACGTGAAAACACTTAACACAAAATATTAGTGAACATGAAATAATAAAACTGTCCCGATAAACTATTATGCATTTGCATGCATTTTTTTTTTCTCTTAACATAAAACGACAATTGCTTAACATGAAAAGATTTCTCTTCTGGGAATGAACAAAATACGGAAAACACCAGTGGTGCAGAGCAGATTTAAGAGGGGTGTGAAATGAAAGAGTGATGGTTTCACATGTTTCATAGAAAGGAGGGCTACTTTCACCCTCCACCACCTCCAAATGTCACACAAGAGCATCTTATCTCTCATCAGTTGGCTTTGGAATTCGGTGACGAATACATGGTAGTGTGAGTAAAGATCAGTGAGTTTGGTTCCCCCCTTTTTTTCTTTTTTAAAAAAGAAGAATTTCTTTACGAGCACAATGGCAAAGATCTTGGAAAAGCAAACTGCTATTTTGCTTAAAATGAAAATGGAGCTTCTTAAGGCTGTTGATCAAAAACGGAAGACGAAAACGGAAATCTGTAAAACTTTTGGTTTTGCTAACTCTACATTATCAACAATAATTTAAAAAAGAGAGCAAATTACAGAAATGTTTGCACCAGAATGAAAACAAGTGAGAACGGCCAAGCATGAGGATTTAGAGACTGCTTTACTAGTTTGGTTCAAACAAGCGAAATCTCAGAATGCTCCCATATCAGAGACCTTTAATGCTAGAAAGAAGCAACGAACTTGCTAAACAAATGGGTATTACATTTTCTGCAAATCCTGGACGGTTGGAATGTTTCAAGAAAAGAAATAGCATAGTACTAAAAAATGTTTGCAGTGAAGCTAATCGAGTTTTACCGACTATGACAGCAAATTGGTTTCAGTGTGCGTTGCCTTCAATACTTGAAGAATATGAAGCGAAAGATGTCTTCAACATGGACGAAACTGAGTTATTTTACCACTGCTTATCCAATAAAACATTATCATTTAAGGGATAATCGTGTTCAGGAGAAAACTGTCTACAGAACGGATTATGATATTGGTAGGATGTAATTCGGATGGTTCTGAAAAACTACCCTTATTTGTTATTGGCAAAAGTTTGAAACCGTGGTGTTTTAAGAATGTAAGAACATTACTGGTCGAACATACAGCAAATAAAAGGGCATGGATGGTAGCTACGATGTTTACCGATTGGATTGTGATTATTACAAGAAAAGCATTAGGTTGCAATGATAACTGATTAATTGTATGCCCCACCATTGTATTGAAAGCTATAAAGCTTATATTTTTGCCTCCGAATACAACAAGTGTCCTGCAGGCTTGTGATCAAGGGATTACACAAAACATGAAATTTTTCTACTGGAAGCAACTGCTTCGAAAATAATTACTCGCAACTGAAGCAAATGAAGATTTCTCGATCAATTTATTAGATGCTCTTCATATGTTGTATTCTGCACGAAATTCAGTGACTCCAAGGAGGATTGAAAATTGTTTTCATCATGCAGGATTCTCAAAAGTATCAGATTTGTTGGTGCCCAAAGAAATGGAGAAGGAAGATATAGAAACTGAGCTGACATTTAATGAAATGTTTGAGAAAGTTTCGGCATTATTGGAATGTCCTACTGTATCATCAGAAGAATTAGTAGCAGTAGATGATGACAATATGTGTACAGCCCCAATTATAACAGACAGAGAAATTTTGGAGTTTGTTCAAAGCTAAAAAAATATCACCGATACAGATTCCAATGACGAAAATGAAATTAATAATGCAACTCCTGTTCCCACATCATCCGAAATGAGGAACATCATGAAAAGTAAGCGCAGTTATCTAGACACACATTCCAATGGTGAAAAGAATACCAAAATAGACGAGATCGAACAATTTATTGACAATTTGGTGCTAAAAAAAGACAATGCAAAGAAAAACATCAGATTATTTTCCAAAAACTCAATAAATGTTTTGTTTTTAAAAAAAACATGAAAATTCAGTATTAAATTTAATTAAGTTCTTGTGGATATTTTTGTTTCATTGACTTTTATTAAATACATGCATATATACACATCTATGTAAATAAAATGCACTCTAATAAATTTAATTTTGTTGAAGAAATGTTTTTTTCCCCAATATCTTCTAACACGAAAAAATATTTCAGTCC
>KK114297.1:48710-65800 GCA_000611955.2 Stegodyphus mimosarum
ATTTTGTTGAATATATATATATATATATATATGTATTTTAATATCCTTTAACACGAAAAAATACTTTAGTCCCTTCAGTTTCGTGCTAAATGATTTTCACTGTATACAAATTCTGATTACCTTTCAAAGCAGGATAAAACAGTATTTAAATGTGGAATAACGATTAGACAGATTTAAAAACATGCATGATAAACAAATGATAACATTAAATATAAAAAGACAAAATTACTTACTTCATTTTTATTACTGTTGATGCTTTTATGAATTTCATGACACTGATAAGAATTTAAATTACAAGATGCTTTACTATGAGTCTGGGTAGCTTGAATTTCAAGTAAATCAAATTCATCAGCTGTTATATCATCTTGGCCCCATAGGTCATCATTTGCAAGATTTCCAGATTTATCAGGTAAATCCAGACGAAGTTTCTTATTAGGATTGCCATTTTGTTCCATATTTGATGATGTCAACTTTTCATTAAATGAAAACAGATATCCCATGTCTTTTAAATCTAAGCTAAAATAAACAAAAATTATTTGGTAAATTATAAAATTGCAAGAAGATGCAAAAATAAACATAAATCTAAACATACAAATACAGTAGAGTTGCCCTAAAACCACTAACTATTGTTACATGATTTTGTTCTTTAGTTAAAATGGCCATTTGTCTTGGATTCCAGTTGTGCATCCCACATGGATACATCCCAAAATTACAGATTCGTGAAAATAAATTTATTTTCCACACAGATAGTATTATTTTCAGAGCCTTATGTTGGTGGCATATGAAGCATGTTTTTATGAGGAATGGCATATTAGCAATGGTGTGAGAAATATGACAACATACCTATGGTGCGAGGATAACATGGAACTTTTCTACCAATCGCCAAACTGACTCGGCCTACACTGCAACTGCTATCATCCATATACAGGGTTCGTACACATTTCTGCACATGGAAATTAAGTACTTTTAAGGACTTTTAAGGATCATTAATGAAAAAAATTAAGGACCTATGAAGAAATGGGAACTGAATAAATTCAATTAAAAATATTATCAATGCCTGAACACCATTTTTGTTATAAAATCCTAAAAAGAAAATAGATCCGTAAGTAGGATGAATTATTACTAAACATGAATTCATTAGCAAAATTATTAATAAGTTTGAGAATAAAATCAACTTTATAAAATGTATAAAGCAGCATTAAATACTTTACATTTATAATAGTTGGACATATTTAAAAAAAAAAAAAGTGACATTTTATTTATGTTTTGCTAACAGTTAGTTTTACTTTTTTTTTAATGCTTCATTTTTGTCACATACTTGCTCAGTCTAGAGGTTTAGTAAATAGCAAGTAGATTTTATTTCAAGCGGCATGGATTAAAATGAGAAGTAAGTTTATACTCAGCATGATTCATAACAAAAGATCGTCCTGTCACCGCTTGCTGCTTACCTAGAGAGAGACCTGCTGATTAGAACAAACCTAAAAGGCCTGACGTAGGCACGGTTGGCAAGATTTGAAAGTTAGCTCGGCTCTGTTTGTCACAGTTAGTGTCGTAGCTTCGTGTAGGTCCAATAAACCACTAAAGCACCACAGGGGTAAGTTGTTTTGTATTGTTTTAAGTCTCACTAGATGCAAAGAATAAGTTTTACATGAATTTTTACATTTTTGTGTTTTATCTTGTGGCCATAGTAAGGATTAATGAAAGGCAATAACTCTCTTTAATATGCAGAGATAATTTTTAAGGGTAAGCAGTTAGTTATAAATAATTAAATTAGGTGTTTAGATATTTGGATTTACATGGCCGATATGAAATTTTATTTTTTTAATAATATTTGTTAAAAAAGCACTATTAAAATCACAATCTAAAATTTCCAAGTTTAAAATACATGTAATTTATGACATTGATTCTTAAACGATATTAGGATACACATTAAAAGCTACAAAACAGTCATGTTTTGTAAGAACAAAACTTATCTCCTAACTTGTCAACCTGTCTATAATATAGTTATGAGAGTTTACTTGATCTGGTAAAAGTTAAATAGTCTAAAACCTCCCGACAGATGTGAAGCAAATTATCACTGTGTCTGAAAGTAGCTACAATGTCAGACAAAGGTTTAAATAAGCTTCTTATTTAAAAAGAACTTAGGATCTGATGCTAACAAAATCGGTTACAGCTCGTGGTGATGTAATTAAACAAGAACAATCAAATTCAAACTAAAAATGCGAACTAGTGGTCAAACACAATACAATTTAATTTTAATTTAAGCTGGCTCAAAATGGGAAACTATAGCAAAAAGCTAAAATCATAAAAAAACTGGGTAATTTACATGATAATAACTGTACATATCTTTGAAGAATAACTTTCTTTATGCATTCAGTGTCTTTCTTCAACATATTTCCTTTTCGTTTTAGAATTTTTGGTTTTAATTAAGGATTTCTGTTATTCTACAGGGTTCGTACACATTTCTGCGCATGGAAATTAAGTACTTTTAAGGACCATTAATGAAAAAAATTAAGGACCTATGAACAAATGGGAACTGAATAAATTCAATTAAAAATATTATCCATGCCTGAACTTCATTTTTGTAATACTATCCTAATAAAGAAAATAGATCCGTAAGTACGATGAATAATTATTAAACATGAATTAATTAACAAAATTATTAATACGTTTGAGAATAAAATCAACTTTATAAAATGTATCAAGCAGCATTAAATATTTTACATTTATAATATTTGGACATATTTGAAAGAAAATAAGTGACATTTTATTTATGTTTTGCTAACAGTTAGTTTTGATTTTTTTTAATGCTTCATTTTTGTCACATACTTGCTCAGTCTAGAGGTTTAGTAAATAGCAAGTAGATTTTATGTCAAGCGGCATAGATTAAAATTAGAAATAGATCATACTCAGTATGATTCATGAAAGATTGCCCTGTCACCGTTGCTGCTTGCCTATAGAAAGACCTGCTGATTAGAATTAACCTAAAAGGCCTGATGTAGGCACAGTTGGCAAGATTTGAAAGTTAGCTGAGTTCTGTCTCTCAGTTAGTGTCGTAGCTTCGTGTAGGTCCAATAAACCACTAAAGCGCTGCAAATGGTAAGTTGTATTGTATTGTTTTAAGTCTCACTAGATGCAAAGAATAAGTTTTACGTGATTTTTACATTTTTGTGTTTTATCTTGTGGCCACAGTAAGGATTAATGAAAGGCAATAACTTGCTTTAATATGCAGAGGTAATTTTTAAGGGTAAGCAGTTAGTTATAAATAATTAAATTAGGTAGTTAGATAACCTTAGACATTATGGATTTACATAGCCAATATGAAATTTTATTTACTTTTTTAATAATATTTGTTAAAAAAGCCCTATTAAAATCACAATCTAATAAAATTTCAAAGTTTAAAGTACATGTAATTTATGACATTCATTCTTAAATGATATTAAGATAACTACACATTAAAAACTACAAAACATTCATGTTTTATAACAACAAAACTCAACAAAATATTTATGCGTATTTTTAATTTGAAGCCTTCTCAGACATTTTGGCTAATTTAAATCAATTTCCTTCTTTTTAAGCATGTCTTCTAACAATCAGAAAATTGTCTCAATACGCAAATCAGTGTTCTCACAAGTTTCTGCGTGCTTTATCTCCTAACTTGTCAACCTCTCTACAATATAGCTATGAGGCTTTACTTGAGCTGGTAAAAGTTAAATAGTCCAAAACCCGACGGATGTGAAGCAAATTATCGCTATGTCTGAAAGTAACTACAGTGTCAGACACAGGTTTAAATAAGCCTCTTATTTAAAAAGAACTTAGAACATAAAGGCATGTTCTGATGCTAACAAAATTAGTTACAGCTCGTGGTGATGTAATTAAACAAGAACAGTCAAACTCAAACTAAAAATGTGGACTAGTGGTCAAAGACTATACAATTTAGTTTTAATTTAAGCTGTCTCAGTAACTCTATCATATGAGGAAATAGAAATGGGAAACTATACTAAAGGCTGAAATCATAAACAACTGGGTAATTTATATAATAATAATTGTACATATCTTTGAAGAATAATTTTCTTTATGTATTATTCAGTCTCTTTCTTCAGTCTCTTTCTATTTCCTTTTTATTTTAGAATTTTTGGATTTAATTAAGGATTTCTGTTATTCTAAAAAAACTAAATGCTATAGAAAAAGCTGCTAATTTTACGTCTTTAGCAATATCAAAATTGAGAAGAAATATGAAACATATATATGGTAATGGCTGGTTATAGAGCTGATATGGCAGAAATTTTAGAATTTAGCAACAAAATCTAGAAATGTTATAACTTTTAGAACTTAGAGCAGGCACTGGAAGCAGAATTTGGAAAGGCACTATAGGCAACAGAATTTAAGATTCACAGAGATTGCATCAGGTGGAAATATGCCTAGCACCAGTTCTGTATGATGCATTAAGGCATATTATATGAATCTTTTAAATTGTTAGTTTTCAATTTCTTTATTAATAAAAAAATACATTTCTATAATGCCTGTCCATGTGATAAGATTAAAAGCATTCCCGATATTTTCCATGCTTGTGTCCAATGAAAAGTAGAGAAAATCAAGGGAAGATAAACATGTTAGGAAAAGATTCTAGAAGTAAAACATTCAAATATTATGTTTTCATTGTTCTTCAAGGCGTTCTCGAAAAAATAAGAAATCCATCACAAACTTTCTGTAAAATACATCCATTATGTGTTAATACCATGGAGACGTTTTTAATTTTGTCACATATTACTGGAATCTTCTAGAATCGTGGGTCTATAAATCTTGCCTTCAAATCCTTCTAAACTTTCCAAGCTGCAGTGTCTAAAATCCTAAAGAAAAATTATCCCTACCAATTCTAAAATAGCCAAAAGCCAGAAATATTTTGAAAAAAAGGAAAAGTGTAAAATAAATTTTATAGAGAAAATTGATGCATATTCTGAGATTTCTGAATATTCTCAGACATTTACATGGGATAAACTTTTACTCTGAGAAAATTAAAAAGAAAACATTTTTAATTAATTACATAGCTAATTTCGCGTTTAGTAAGAAATGTTTCGTAAATTGTGTTTTATAGCATTATACCTTGTTTATTTCTCAGATTCAAAATATTGTATAAGTTAAAATGGAACTTTATCATATGACAGTGAAAAATAAAAATAGTTTATTATAATGTTTTTTTTAAATATAATTTCAATATATTAGCATTATTTTAATGGAATTTATTACTGTTACAATGTACTAAAAAATCGTCGAAAAATTCTCAGATCTCGGAATTAGAAATTTTCTATAAAAACTGATCTTAAAATCGCCAAAATGTTGATATGTCGCCAAATTTAGAACCGTTAAATAAAAAAATTCGCATCACCAAAAGCGAAAAGTTGTTTAAGACATCTTCATTAGAAAGAAAATGAATTTCGAAATGCTTATGTTTCACTTCTTGCTTAGAAACTCGAATATCCCACTATTTATATTAGAAATAAGAACAAATTATAACACATGAACCCATTCACCCACTCAAAAGATAATGATATATGTCAGTGAATCGCCAAAAATATTCCTCCAAAATGCTGATTCACACTCAAACTGGCAGTTGTAAATACAGACAGAAATTTTAGATGATTAAAATTAAGTACCTTCTGCAGATTTTGGTCGAAATTAAGGACTTTTAAGGACCAAAAATCAATTCCAAAAAACCTAAGGACTTTTAAGGACTCTTAAGGACCATACAAACCCTGTTATATGTTCCACAGGCCTTCTACCCTCCTAGAAAGAACTTCTTTTCACCTGTAAATAATAATCCAAAACATCCCAGATTCAGATTTTTTAAAGGATCCTAAATCCACATAATCATGCCTTTTTCTAAACCCAACATGCACTAAGTATCCCTGAAAGAAGGCTGTACCTGTGGCTCCAGATTGTCCTATCTAAGCTATACCTCCAATTCTTTTCTGAGCATCACTATAAATTCTAGGTTTAGTACCCAAGATCTCAGATCATTTTGTCGATTTATGAGAAAGGATACTGAAACTGTAAAAATGTCATGCAAAATTTTGATGTTTAGAATCAAACCAAGTTTATTATTTTTCCTACTGTACTAATGACTAGAAGGGGGAAGACAGTTATGCTCTTATCTAAATTCCTTATTCCTCTGTTCTGGAATATTAGCTTGTGATTTGTTTTACTGGTTTATTAGAAATTATAGAGATTACTTGCATACTTGATTAATTTTGGATATATGTTCTTTGCTTAATACAGATAGATATAAAGCTCAATGACATGAAATGCAGTCGTCTAGCTGGTATGGTGGCTAGCGACAATGATTGTTATACTGATCAACCCCGGTTCAAATCTTGGAGAAGGCATGGATGTTTGTAAGCATATAGTATCTGTGCAGTAGAGGGCACTCAAAATACGTTTAAAGCTGAAAGTCCCTCGAGTGGTTAGTGGTAGTGAAAGAGGGGTGGAAGATACTCGGACTGACCTCTGGGGATGTTCTCTCTCAAAACTGGTGCAGAACTGTACAGCTGGACAGTACTTATAACATTAATCATGAAATTCTGCATCCCATCCACTTCTATATGAACTTGCTTTTCTAGCGGTAAGACTTGCAGCAGTTTTCTCCATTCCAAATTTTAATCTCTTTCCTACAGAAAGAACACAAATTATAATCCGTGATCTTTAATAGACAAGCTAAATGTGAAGGATTTTGGAAATAATTTGCATAATGCAATCAATCCACGATTACTAGTGTACAGACACCAGTTAATACTGTCAATACCTCTCAAGATGGAATAATATGTAATTACTAAAAATACACCTATTTATTCTTAAACATTACCAAAAATAAATTTCAAAATTCATTTCTGTACTAGAATAAATGTTCTCAATTTGTTAAAAAAAACTTCAAAATAATTTTTGGAACCTAACAAAAAAATGTATAAGAACTCAATATATATTAATGAGAATAGTCAAATTATTGCCGTATTTATTCATTTTATTAAGCCTCCGGGTGTTATGGGTTTAGGCCTGAAATTTTAAAGTTCATCAAAATGTCATGAATAAATGGTATTTTCTGGGTTCTAATTAAACAACTCTCTAACTTTATACCTTGATTTCTTTTCTTCCACTACATATCTAATCCCAAATCAGATACATTAAAAGCTGGCAGAAATTTTCACATGTAATGAACAAGAAAACCACCTTTCTACACAGAATTTTCTGTCCATAAAGCAGAGAGAGTTAACTTACTAACTTTCAAGCATTTATCTGCCTTACAAAGGACATTAATTCTCATCAACTTCAAGAGCACAGATAGAAAAATTACAGACCTTGTTCTTTGTAACTGACTTTTTTTTTTAATCACAAAAATATTTGTTATACGAAGTTAATAATAAAGAATCGAGTCAGGTTAAACATTTAAAAAGCTTATGTCATACTGCGAGGGGCACAATTGTTTTACCTGATTTTTTTGAATAAAAAATGTTTGATTTGAATGCTGGCTTTGAAGTTAACGGGTACAAGCACCTTGAAAGCATTAAAACGGTACTAGATTCAAATCCGAGAGCTTAAGATCAGTTCTTTAATGTCCAAAGTAAATCTTTGGGGGGAAAATGGAAGCATAATATAAAATTATATCCTATTCCAAATAGAAAGGAAAGTGTGAAATCAAACCTATCAAGTCTTATCATAGAACTAAAATTATCCTCAATGACTTATTAGTTCTATACAGCCTAGAAGTCAAGGCACTTCAACTGCATATAAGTACTAAAACAGTTAATTTTGACTTATTTTTTAATGGAAGTGATAACTGATTAGAAAAAGCATAAGGTTCTATTAATAGAATTTTACGAATTGAATTGGTTTATGAGAAGGTTTGACAAAATTTTTTTCAATAAACTAGTCTTTTTCAAAATATCTAACCATATATATATATACCAGTGAATTCGCTACTCTTCTGTTAGGGGGACCAGATTCAGAAATTTACGTATGAATGCATGTGTGTGTGTAAGGATGTATGTATTCATGTATGCATGTACATAAGTATGTATGTGTATATCAGAATGTGTATGCATATATATGTGTCTATATGCACATAAATAAACACGTGCATGCATACATACATTTCTGAACTTGGTCCCCAAAACAGAAGAATCTATCTGAAATTCTAATAGCAGCTTTTGAATTTGAATAAGGTTAATTTCAGAAATGTCAATCTTTAAGAGCTCAGATTTACATTATACCTTCACAGTAGATCAAATTTCAAAAGGTTAGGTTAGGTTATTTAATTATGGCAAAGCACATGAGGGCTATCTGCCTAAAGGGAGGGATGCCTTCATGGAGGACTTTCTAAGGGAAACTGGCTCGAATACACATTACACATGGGGAAAACCACGAAAATGCCCATGCAGCCAGCCCGTTTGCGGGATTCGAACCTCGGACCGAACTACCAGTGTTCAGCGCCTTTACCGCTCGGCCGCTGGTGGGCCAAATTTCAAAAGGAAATAATTAAGAAAAACTCTGATTTTAACAAATAGCAAAATAATAATTTAAAATAAAAAATAATAACGTTATTAAATTAAAAACCTAACTGGAATTGGCCTTGAAAAGTTCATAAATTCATATACAATTAAATATTTTTCAAAAATTTCTGCTGAAAAGAATATTTTCACTACTTGGAAGTAACAGAGGGGAGGAAAAAAAAAAGGGTAAAAGTTTACAGTTGGGTGCCCCTTGTTTTTTGGCGATTCGGTGAAAATGCGCTTTAGCCCACTGCTTGGCGATGTTTTGAAAATCGCCAATTCGGCGCGTTTCTGCGAAACGACTTTGCAATTGCAACCTTCCCGACACGCTCCGCGAAAACATATTGTAAACAAAACATAGAATTCTAAACCATAAATTAGTATGGAAACTGTTGCCACAAAAATATAATAAAATAATATGCAAAATGAACATTACGATCATTAAAATATTTATCAGTTACCTTTAAATTAATTATTTACATTTTATGTTGTAATACTTACACATTTTATGCCGTTACATAACCTTCCCGACACGCTCCGCGAAAACGTAACCAAAATGGCATCCCAGAAAGAAGGAATTTTTTTTAAAAGGGCATTAAAATTACAAACGATACCATGTACACACCGTTCCGTTTTAACTTAAAAAAAAATCTGCGAATTGCACAATGTAGGCAACGTACACAAATGAACAAAATAAGCTAAAATAACGAAAATAAATTACAAGAAAATGTCATGTGCACAGCGTTCCTTTTAAACTTAAAAAAAAATTCAGCGAATTGCACAATGTAGGCAACGTACAAACAGTCAGCCATGTTGGCGGATATACGGAGTTACCCATGTTGGCGCGTTTATTGCTCATTCAAAAACAATCGCCGCCAAGCAGTGGGCTAAAGCGCATTCCAACCGGTGATTCTTTTTTGACGCCAAGATCAGCACCAGGAAGGGACAATTTCAAAGAATTTCATAAACTGCGTGTCCATGTACACATCAACCTATTTTCACTTAAAAAAACATCGGAGAATTGCACAAACTAGTCATTACACATTGTCTTGACTTTACCCATGTGCACATCGATTTATTTTCACTTAAAAAAAATCAAGAAGCTAAAACCAAATTAAAACTCTGATGGTAATCAGAAATAAGAAATGGGGTTTCATCGCCAAAACTGAACAATATTTTTCGCCAATCGAAAGGGCACCCAATTCTACACTAGAGCCAAAAAAAGAAAAGCTTAAATCAAGAAGCTAAAACCAAATTAAAACTCTCATGGTAATCAGAAATGGGGTTTCATCACCAAAACTGAGCAATATTTTTCGCCAATCGAAAGGGCACCCAATTCTACACTAGAGCCAAAAAAAGAAAAGCTTATATCAGTTTCCTTTAAAACATTGTAAACCAGGTTTCTGTACACGAAGCATCAGTTCATTTTGTTTAATATTAAGTTTTGAGCTAGCATGCTTCTCAGCAGTACATTTGTCCACTTTTAAAGGTAATTTTAAAAACTAAGAATATACTTAAAATTTCTCTGTTGCAGTCCTAGTATTGAATATACATGACACTGACTGCATCACATTTAACAATTTAATACAATTTTTAATAGCTTCCTTAATTAAATATATATTCAATATTTAATCTTATTTATATTTCAGTACAAGGAATTATCTCTTTGGGTTTATATCAAATACAAATATGAAATCTGATCTAAAATTTGGCTGAAATGCATAGTTAATTCTTAATAATTACACTGATATAATAAAACTCCATCAATTACAATATCAAAATGATTTTTCTCAACATTAGTCACACTGTACAATCTAATAAATAATATATTATTCAAATAAATAGCTGAACAGAGTAAGATTAGATTCCACATGATTCTTCCACTTGTAAGACATCCTTTCCCATAAACATACCTTTCTTAATGTCTTCTATACTTACCCCAGCTACACGTTTAACATACATCTAATGCATATAATTTTTTTATTTAAAATATATAAAAATGTAACTGAAATTAATTTTGCTAAAGAAATATTCAACAAGAATTAATCATCATCTTCATCATTATTTATTAGATTAAGGGGGAAAAGAATGTAAATCAAATTTATGCCTCTTCGTCAATAAATATGTACAACTTAATGATTACAGTTTCAAAAATTATTCTACCACCAGGACAAAGAAAGTATACGTTCGCACAGATATATAATTTTATGCGATTACTAGAAAAGAATAGCATAAAATTATTTATCTCGATATTGACGTTATTAATATAACCACACATGTCAAAATGTCGGGAGATTTATTTTACTTGTTATAAGATTTAGAAGTTATTCATAATAAATGTTCCAAATTACTTAAATATAGCTAAGCAAAATCCGAATAGCTAGATAACATCCAACTATATCTGGTGACGCATTCTTGTCTCGCAGTATAATTTATACAGCACAAAAAACTTTTCAAACTCCAAGAATTATTTCCGAAGTTTTAAGTGTACGCTTCGGGCAGAAGTTACCGAATACATTTTAGCGGATGTTTACAGAATTATGCAACGACAAACGCCGAGAGTTTACGGAAGTTAGGGGGTCTCACGTTACTGATGGCAACACTAGGAGGTTACCGTAATTTGCGCCAAAATTGAAAAATGAAGCCAAATATAATTTTTGTAAGTAAGAATTAGGGTATTCGCAAAGAATATGTATTGTTAAGAAGGAAAACTTTGTAGAAGCAGAAGAGGCTCCCTTCGAACGAAAAGGGAAACAGCGCGTGAAATCCGCCAGACAGACAAAGACGACAGATGTCTTGTTTTGCACACGCTAAGTCTTTCTGCACCGATGAGCGAAAAATCAAGCTAGGGTGCAAAGGAAGGCCGATGCTTTTCGCACCACCGCTGTGATTAGCCTCGCATTCACAAACATTTAACACACTCTTCAGGCTTCACACAAACATTTAACACACATGCGCATTGAGTTTTCAGATCCAGATCCGTCATTTGAACTGGATCGAAAAGAATGAATTCTAAGTACGCAAACTGCCTGTCTGTTGAAGAGAGTCTTTTTTTTTTTTTTTAAAGAAAAATGCGGGTTATTACGTTGGCATAGTTTATCATTTTTAATCTTTTGAAACTTACCTATTTTCAAAAGATTAGAAAGAGAAATGTGTTCCTTTTTTTATACACTCCTCGACATTGGAAATGCAACACCAAGAAGGAGTGGTCAGAAAGTGATGAAATTCGGAAAAAAGACAGAGACAGCAAGCAGCAATAAGTGATCTTTATTTCAAAATGATAGTCAGAATACAGAGCGAGAACAGAGTCAGCTCAGTAGGATGTAGGACGACCGCGGACAGCGATGCACGAAGAAATACGTCTAGGCATAGAGTCAGTAAGACTGCGAATGGTGTCCCGAGCGATGGCTCTTCATGCCCTTTCAACCATTTGCCACAGTTCGTCATCTGAACGAGGCAGGGGCAGAGTCTGCAAACGGCGTCCAATCACATCCCACACATGTTCGATTGATGACAGGTCAGGAGACTAAGGTGGCCAGGGAAGCTTCTGAATACCTTGCAGAGCATGTTGGCAGATACGAGTACTGTGTAGTCGGGCGTTATCTTGCTGAAAAATTGCATTAGGCAGCCCCTGAAGGTAGAGGATTGCCTCCGGCCGCAGTACATTATCCAAGTATCGTTGGGCCGTCATACTTCCCTGAATACGAACTACAGGTGACCTGGAATAGTAGGCAATAGCGCCCCAAACCATTATGCCACGTTGTCACGCGGTGGGGCGTCTCACAGTTACTGCCGGATTAGATTTGTCTCCACGTCGACGCCACACACGTATGCGGCGACTGTTTGGACGCCGTGAGTGTAAGCCACGTTCAACCAATCGACGGGAAATGGTTCTGGTCGACACTGGAATATCCAGGGTATCTTGCACATGCTGCAGAATTATGGTACAATTCATTATTATTATATTTATCATTATTTATATTAATATTCATTATTATTATATTTATCATTATTTATATTACGTGAGTGTAAACCACGTTTAACCAATCGACGGGAAATGGTTCTCGTCGACACGGGAACATCGAGGGTATCGTGCCTATGTTGCAGAATCGCTGTACAAGTGACTTGCGGGACCACCACAGTTCGTCGGCGGATGCGTTGATCCACGCGCGCTGATGTCACTCTGGCTGCACCTGCACCCCTCCTTCTTCCCACATTCCCTTGTTCCAACCATGTTCGCCAAAGCCGATGCATCGTGCTCGCATCCATGTGGGTATCAGCTGCGATTTGACGTAAGGACCAACTCGCCCTTCTCAGTTCGATCACCATACCCCTCGTAAAATCGTCTATCTGCTGGAAGTGCCTTCGTTGACGGTGGCCTGGCATTCTCTCCTATTACACGTATCTTCCGGGACAAAAACCAATTTTCTTCAATAATTCGTCTGGCAGAAATAACGACACGCATATTGTCCATTCTGCAAGTTTCATCCCTTATATATTACTTCACGTGCGTCGGAGAGCTGCGCATTTCACATCATTCGCATAACTCAGTGACGTGCGTCTACTCTAAAATTTGCATAAATTTCTAAACACTCCTTTTGGTGTTGCATTTTCAATGTCGAGCAGTGTATATATATAAAAAGAAGGTACGCATTTCCCTTATTTATGGGAACATTTCCCTTATTACTCACATTTCCCTTATTACTCCCTTTCCCTTATTTTTCCTTGATCCTTGATCCTTGTCCCGTTTCAATAAAGTCAAATGGACTTACCCGCCCATCAACTGATGACCACAGAATGGCTTTCTCCGATACGTTGAAGACGGCTGTCCATACCGGTTTTTATGGATATATAAAAAAGGATATATAAAAAAGGGCAGATTATGGATTATTTATGGATATATAAAAAAGGGCAGATTTTTATATTCGCAATGTTTATCGTTTTCCTGACGGTTGAAATAGTTTAAATGAGTGGTTTGGGGGGGCTAAGATCTTGTTTACATTTTTTGTACTTCTTATAATACATTTAGATTCAAAGAAGTGTTTTGCACAATCAACATTTTAACATTCCTCTTAGAAATTTTTCGTTTGAGAAAAGATAATAAAAATTAGACGGAGTATTTCAGCGCAGAAAATTTAGAAGCAGAAAGCTAAAAGCGATAAAATCAACTATTAAATGAACAATTAATCATATAATACTGGCTATCAACAATTTTGTATGCTTGTTTAATTTTTCTATGGAAATACTCGTCCTTTTCAATATACATAAAACATTTCAAAGAACTTTGCAATACTAGTACAAACACATTAATAAATTAAATTTAAATAAATAATGAGCTGTAATTTAAAAGGCAAAATTAATTTAACTTAAGAGATTTAGATTGAAGAATTTGCACACACAAATGAATGATCAGATTTTTTAAGGTTTTATTTAATAAATAACTTTGATTTTGAAATATGGCATTTGAATCTATAAACATGTGTGGACACTGAAAACGTGATGCATATATAAGAACGTTATAATTTTCAAAAGTTTTCTTATTGAATAATAAATTTTGGCAATTCTCTGCTATAAGACTAGGGTCTAAGTTTACATAAAAATTCCTCTGTTAAATGAAAGAATTTAAGTAATTTCTGCATCCTTTTTGGTAATACATTTGTGAGGTTTTCTCTTTAAATCTAAAAGTTTTAACTCCGAATCCCACGAACACTTAACAAGCGAATAATCGCTTAAGCGTGAACAGAACACGTGAGACTTGAGAAGGGTTTAAAACCCTTTACTATGCAGTATATTTACAAGTCAGTTCCGACTTGGAACTTTACATAAAGCCGCCACTCGGGTTTGAACTTAAAATACTAATAATTTGAACTAAAATTAGCTTAACCAAAGCTCTTAAAGGATATAGCCAAAGCTATCAGAATCTAACTAGTTGGCCCCTAAGTATTAATTAAATCGGCGAAGCCTAGCAAAGACCTAAGATAAGGCCGAGCGCAATAATAGCTAAGAAAGACGTAGCTCGAAGCAAATGCGCGCTAGTCAAGTCGGTTAAGTCACGACTTAAAAATTACTCTTTCTCATTTGCATTATCTGTGTTTCTGAATTTACATTCTGGCAGGAAATTGTAAGCTGAAATTAGAATAAGATAGGAAAGATAAAAAACTTAAAATAACTGTTAGTAAACGTATAATAAACCTTACACATTAAAGATTTTTTAACTAATTACACGGTCTCACTTGCTATTAGAACCATCATTAAATCCATATTTCATCTCATTTTTTTCTGAACGTTATCATGTATATAGATTGACCTCATCTTTGTAACTGATAATTCTTACTTGCAGATTACTGTATGTGTGTTGTACTTCATCAGCTAATTATTTTATTTTTTATAGGTTATGTGGCGACATCATTCGCGCTGATGAAGCGCCATCAGCGAAACTTCTCTCATGCGTTTTTCTTTTCACCAGAGTGGCAACAGTAAGCCTTCAATAAGAAAAAGAACATTGACTGATTTTCTGTCTGTATTATTCCATATCCAAAAAATGTAAATAAATATTAATCTTCTTGGAGTCAGAACGACGTTTAAAGTTTCCTATGTTCCAAACTTCCACACTGGTGACCCGGACGTGATTCAATTCAACTTATGAAGTGTAAAGATGGAAAAAGAACGTACGATGTTTTTGTAATATAACGAGACTGAAATACTCTTAAAATGGTAAGTCAATTTTAAAAATTCTTGTTCTATATTGCAATATGCCTTCAGATGTAATGTATGCAATTAGAATTCTCTGAATGCATCAAATGTGTTAAGAATAAATGAACTAGTTTTTACTAAGCAAACTTTAAGCAGAAAAGCTTAAGCTTTAAAAAAATAAAAAGTTGGATAAAGGTAGCTGCACTTCCGTTAAGCCTAATTCTACTATGGCTGAAGGAGATGAAAGTAAAGAAACTGAAACTAATGCCACACCTGCGACTGTCGCCAAGGTCAGCATCAAAATTCCCCCTTTTTGGAAACCTGACCCTAAAATATGGTTTCTTCAGATTGAAGCCCAATTTCGCAATGCTGGAATAACGGCTGATCAAACAAAATATGATTATGTAGTCAGTTCTATTGAAACAGGGACATTGTCACAAATCTCTGATATTCTCACTAAACCACCAAACAACGGCAAATATCTGGCCATTAAAAACAGGCTGATTGAAATTTTTGCCGACTCTGAAACACAGAAAACCCAGAAACTTCTGACCGAATTAGAACTGGGTGATAAGAAACCATCCCAACTTCTCTGCGAAATGCGTAACTTGGCGGCTGAGAACGTGCCAGATGAATTTTTGAAAACATTGTGGATGCAACGACTACCACTTAATATGCGGAGCATTTTATGTGTAAGCAGTGATGATTTGTCAAAATTGTCTACAATGGCTGACAAAATTTGGGAATTAAATCCCAATCCACCACAGGTAGCTCGCATTGTTTCTTCCCCATCTGATAACATTACCGCCGAAGATCTACAGAAACAGATATCAAACTTAACACTGCAGGTAGCAGAAATGAATAGGCGTAGAAACCCCAGTCCAGAAAGACGACGATACAAGTCGAATTCTAGAAATAGTTTCAAAAATAACAATAACCCCAGTCCAGAAAGACGACGATACAGGTCGAATTCTAGAAATAGTTTCAAAAATAACAATAACCCAAATAATTGTTATTTTCATCAACGCTTTGGTGAGAGAGCGTACAAGTGCACTCCACCATGTAAATATCAGGCCTCGAAACAGGAAAACTGAATCCCCGGCCTTCGATGACGACAGAAAGTCAAGGGGTACAGCTGAGTCGTCTATATATTCGTGACAACGCATCAGCAACCCATTTTTTAATTGATACCGGAGCGGAAATATCGGTTATTCCACCAACACCATCGGAAAAAAGAACTGTGGCTAAGCTTGAGTTATTCGCAGCTAACGGTACAACAATCAAAACATATGGTCAAAAATTATTAGAGCTAGATTTAGGGCTACGCAGATCTTTCAACTGGCCTTTTATCATTGCGGATGTTAATAAACCTATCGTCGGAATAGACTTTCTTTCACATTTTAATTTGTTAGTTGATACTAAAAACAGAAAATTAATTGATGGCACCACCTCATTAACAACTACAGGTGCTTTGTGTAACAATAGCGTCACTCCTAAATTCATTGTTAATACTTTTCACAATCCATATAGAGACATCCTAAACAAATTTCCTAACTTACTTAAATTCAACATAAAAAACAATAAAGTTAAAGAACATGATGTGCAACATTACAGCAAAACCAAAGGTAACCCTGTATCCTTTAAAGTCAGAAGACTTTCTCAAGAAAAGTTGATTGCCGCGAAAAAGGAATTCGATTATATGCTGCAGGAAGGTCTCTGCAGACCATCCAAAAGCAGCTGGTCAAGTCCATTACACCTCACTTTAAAAAAATCCGGTGACTGGAGACCATGTGGCGATTACCGTGGCCTTAATGCAAATACTGTTCCAGATCGTTACCCACTACCATTTCTAACGGA
>KK114297.1:66551-140274 GCA_000611955.2 Stegodyphus mimosarum
CATCGCTATCCCAGCTCCAATTGATTATACAGTTATTGCAGATTGCCAGGAGGATGAAGACCTCAGGATTCTTAAATCAAATTCCAGTTTCAAAATAGTACAAATTCCTATTCCGGATAGCAATAAGAAAATTTATTGTGATACCTCCACTAATTTTAACAGGCCATATATTCCTAAAGAATTTCGAAAACAATTATTTTGCTCTATCCCATCCTGGAATTCTTGCAACAAAGAAGCTGGTGACAAAAAGATTCATCTGGCCTGGCATAAATAAAGACTGCCAGCTGTGGTCTAGAGCATGTTTGCAATGCCAACGAGCCAAAATACACAAACATACCCATGCTCCAGCTGCTGAATTCAAAGTCCCCAGTCAACGTTTCAAGCACCTTAATATCGATATTGTTGGCCCCTTACCATCTTGCAAAGGTTTTAGGTACCTGGTTACCATCATCGATAGATTCACTCGGTGGATCGAAGCTGTACCTCTGGAAGACCAAACCGCAGAGTCCGTCGCCCATGCCCTCATCACGACTTGGATTTCCAGATTTGGAATTCCAGAGAAGATAACGTCTGACCAAGGTCGACAATTTGACAGCCAACTCTTCAGATCCTTGAGCAAATACTTAGGCTTCAAGGCTAATAGCACCACGGCTTATCACCCACAGTCTAATGGTTTAATTGAACGACAACATCGAACCTTGAAAAACAGCCTAAAATCCCACCTGCAAACGTCAAATTCTTGGACTGACGTTCTACCTTTGATTCTTCTTGGCATTCGATCCGCCATTAAAGAGGATTTGCATTGTTCTTCTGCTGAACTTGTGTACGGTGCACCAATCTGTTTGCCTGGAGAATTTTTCAGTTATGTCCCCACTGTTACGCATTCAGATTTTATACAAAAATTGCAAAGTCACATCCAAAACCTAAAACCAACACCGACAACCAGCCATGAAAAAAAAACAATTTTCGTACACAAGGACTTAGCAAATTGTTCACATGTATTCATCTATAATAACATGATTTCATCTTCTCTTCAACCAGCCTATCTAGGACCATATTTAGTTAAGAAACGTTTCGAGAAATTTTTCGATGTGGAAGTTTCAGGTAAAATTAAAAGGATATCGATAGATAGACTGAAACCATGTTTCAGCCTCAAGAATGAAATAACAGCAAATCTCCAGACACACGAAGCTGATAACTCCAAAATCTCACCTCCACTTCCTAGAGACAATGATTCTTCCAAAGATATTCATCCTAGATACACAAAAGCTGGACGAAGGGTGAGATTTCCTGCATACCTGAAGGATTACAAGGTATAACGCTATCACTGGCAAGGGGGTGTGTGGCGACATCATTCGCGCTGATGAAGCGCCATCAGCGAAACTTCTCTCATGCGTTTTTCTTTTCACCAGAGTGGCAACAGTAAGCCTTCAATAAGAAAAAGAACATTGACTGATTTTCTGTCTGTATTATTCCATATCCAAAAAATGTAAATAAATATTAATCTTCTTGGAGTCAGAACGACGTTTAAAGTTTCCTATGTTCCAAACTTCCACAGGTTATACTACTTCATTTTAAGGTAGAATACTACCTATTTGATTGCATTACATTATATTTTGGAATCTAGCAGCATTATCTGTATTTACTGCATCGTATTATATATTGTGATCTAGCATATTTACTGTCACATATTTCATTATTGCTACATTGTATATATTATTACTACACTGTATTTATATTATTGTTGTATCACAATTATATTATTGAGCAGCTGACCTGTGCGATTGAATGAATCAGCTTTATGTCAATAGTTTGTGTTATAAATTAGTACTTAGAAAATTTGATTGTAAGTTATTGCTTTAAAAGAAATTTGGATTTTCTTTGAATGTCAACGTTTCCATTAAGACACATTATTTTTAAATAATTAAATTAAAAATATGAAATAAACTCAGACAATACATTCCACAAATTAAATAATTTTTAATTAAGTAATTAAAAGATTTCAAATCAATATGTTTTGCAACAAATGACAGGTATCCACAGTTTGGACACAACTAATATTTGAATGGTGGATAAATTACAATATTTTCACAAGTCCAGTTATACCAATTAAGGTACAAATCAGACTGAATACAATTATATTCTAAATCTTCTAAACAGTCACAGCATTTCCACCCCATGCAAATGATTGCATTTTTTAATTGCTCAATTATCAGAAAAGCATCTGGTTGAACAAACTTTCGAATAGGTTCAATGTTTACCAATTTATCTCTCGTACATTGCATAGGTACAATTTGTTGAACTATACATACCTCACCCTCTTCAATTAATTTGCCAGAAGCTGCTCGTTTGGCAACCCTTGAATCCACAAAATAATTTAGTCCAATCTCAAGTTGTTCCTTATCCGTCTTGTTTTCAAATGTATCATCTCGCACACGCACAATCTAAGGTTTCTTTTTTATCTGCCCTCGGTTCAAACCAATAACAGTTTCAATAACAATAACTAAAATAATTAAATTTTAATTAAAACAAAGAAATCACATATAAGGAAGATAAGAAACTTATAAGATGATTGAAACTTGTAAGATCATTGAATGAAAAAGCTGTGCGATGCACGTGCCTTACGGCAAATTGGTGTAAAATGCTTGTACCTGGACTGATTGTGCGCATGCGCTAACGTAGGGGGAAAAGCTACGTTTTCACTACGTAGTGAAAAAGCTAAAGCTGTGCACATGCTAGAGGCTATTCGAAAAGTAGCCTCTAGATGCTATTCGCACCGTCGGTGGGATTAGCCACTGCGGGTGCGTTTTGGTCATAATACTGCTTTGTGCCATTTTTTCGAACTGCAAATGCAGCGTGTGAGTTAGCGAAATAATGGGAGAATATTCCTAGAACTTCAGCCAGCGCGCGCTATAAATTTCGTCACACGTTTTTACTGTGATTGGTTTACAGCTCCTTGATGCCTTGTCCCGTTTCAAAGGTAATCTCGCAATTACAGAGTTACCTTTCAGCCTTAGAACTCTGGCTCGGTCTGTATAAAATCAAAATTAATGTCGCAAAATGTGCTGCCACTATGTTCATCCGAAAAAATATCCCAAGTCTACCTAATTTAATACTCTTCGGTAAACCCATTCTCTGGGTGTCTTCGTATAAATATCTAGGTGTTTTACTAGATTCCAAATTAACTTGGCAGCCTCACATTCGCAAAATAATAGCGAATGCAACAGCTGTCAAAACCAATTTACGCTCCTTTTTCGCTTGGAATAGCGACCTGTCACTTGATAACAAGATGCTGCTCTACAAATCTATGATAAGGCCTGTTTTAACATATGCATGCCCCATTTGGGGCCCATCTGCACTGACTAACAGAAAACATGTTCAAATTTTTCAATCAAAATTGCTTCGGCAAATACTTAAAGCTCCGTGGTTCGTAAGGAACGAAGAAATTCATAACGATCTCAAAATTATGCCCATTAATCGCTTTATACAGCGACTTTCGGAAAAATTTTTCAAAAATATTCAACATGTTGCTAATCCTGTGCTACATATGCTACCCGTATATGATCCTGCAGTTGCTTCTTCCCGGAAAAGGCCGCGTGCGGTCCTTAATCTGGAATATTCAATTGTCCCGTTTAAACGGGCTAGGTATGAGCACACGGACGTCCATGTGAATAACTACCTCTCGTTCCTTAACCCCCCCGCCTCTAGAGTTTTTAAATGCACACAGCATTAACCTGAGGAACCACCTTTTTTAAAGTTTCTTTAACAAGAAACATCACAGTCTAAGAGGACTGAATTAATATTTTAAAATAAATTCAAGTAATGAGACTTAAACTTTATTTCTTTAAAGAAACAAATAACTCTTTTTATTCTACTTATCAGTTATAGCGTGAGCTTAAGAGTGCACATGAACTTGAAATTCACTGATAAGATTCTTATCTTCCTTTAAGAAGGAAACCTTTCAGACCTTTAACAACGTCACCTTTAAACACCGCATTGAATTGCGGTCCAAAACGGAAACTTCTCCCTCCCAGCTGATCACTGGCAGAACTACTTTTTCGACCTGTAACCAGGTCCCCCTCTCCCTCCCTTCCAAAGGACGCGTAGCGGGTCTTTAAAGATCCCCCCCTACGTATTCTTTATGCTGACGGTTGCTATTACAGGATTATCAAGGTTCAAGGAAACTTCACCTTTTATTTTTCTAGTCAAAATTTCTATGATGACTGCCCCTATTCTAAATTATTCTGGCCCTTATTTAGGCTCAAAATTAAGACCTTCATGAGTTTTTACCTTTTTTCTCAATGCGAAGGCATTTTTTCCAAGGCTTACCAAATTTTTGCCGTATCAGACAATCCCCTCTTTTTGATGATATAAATTTCTGAGATGATGTGGAGGTAAAGGCGTAATTGCCTATGAACTCCGTAAATTGCACTTCCTTGATCCTTGATCCTTGTCCCGTTTCAATAAAGTCAAATGGACTTACCCGCCCATCAACTGATGACCACAGAATGGCTTTCTCCGATACGTTGAAGACGGCTATCCATACCGGTTTTTTTGAATCAATATTGTTTCCTCAAGTAGTAGGCGGACTTAGTGATCGTAGGATGGGCGTCCAGGTTTCCCCGGATAAATGTCGCTTCTAGTTATATCGAATATGGGATAGCCGCTGAAAATCTTAATTATTTCGCGAATGATCTTCATAAAACTACAAAAGCTGCAGAGATATTTGTGAAACTTTCTTTTTCAGAATTTCTGTTTTTTGTTTTATCTGTTCTGTTGAGCGATGGCAATGAAGTCTGGTCCCTTACATCAATGGTCTTATTAGATTTGCCTCTATTTGCTTCCCTCCTGGGACAACCGTTAGAAGTAGTAAATATTTCAGAATTAGGAGTTTCTTCTTGATTGTTGGCAGAGACATGCTCTTCACCTGGCTCATATCGAGTTTCTTTAATATTCTGTGTTCTGGTGGGCTACGTTTTCATACGTACTTATATAGTTCAATTTTAACATCAAAATAGAGAAAGTTACTGATATCATAAATTTTCCTAGTTCCCGAAACATTGGCTAAGCGAACTTGAAATAGAAGCAATGGTGTCCTAGTTTTAAATCTGTACATTTGATTAACCTTTATGATGTTGAGTGCATCGGCAATCAACTCTTCTTTAATTTCGTCTATGGGTCAGTCGGAGGCCAAGCATCGGAAAACTGTCTTCACTAGCTTTACTTTTTTGGTATGTAATATATAATATTGGACAATATTAGCTTCCAGGTATCTGGTGATCTCTTTGTGATGAGCAACGGTAAATGGTAATTATTCTAAGAATTCACCAGAAATTCTAGCAGTAAAAGCCACATTTAATTCCTCATTTTTTAACAAAGTCATTGAATTTAAGTGGAGGAATAGCCATAATCGGTATAATCCTTGCTGTCGGTAAATCGCTGCCCGGTGGGTAATTTTCAGAATTTTCACCACTAATATTTTCAGTGGAAACAGCATTTCTATTAATATTATTTTTCGCTATTATCAAGGGTTAAACAGTTGTTAGAGAATTTAACATCCAAGTTATTCTTAAGGATTTTGTGTGGCCGGGCGGTCTTGCTAGCTGAAGTAAATCCGTCCGATCATGTGAATTTTTCTACGCATGCTTTTTCGAACTAACCTTGGTTTTAGTGGAGAACCTAAGTTTATATGCATAAGTACCATATTTGAGAATACCAGAAAAAAGTACATCTTTAGATGTACTTGGTTCATTAGCACGAACAGAACTAGTAACAGATTCCTTAACATTATCAACAGATATTTTGCCCAGAAGACAACATTCCTTACTATTAAAATTAGTTGCATTAGCAGTAACTACATCAGAATCAACAAAATAATTATTACCTGCCTTATAATTTTCCCATTTACCTTTCAAATTGTTGAATTCGGCCTCCATCTCCTTAATTTGTCCTTCGACGAACTATGTTATGAAATAGTAGAAAAATACTGTTACCAGGCTGTCTCCGACAGAGGAGAATTCAGGAGTAGAGCATGCCATTAGTTGCAAGCGGCGCTGAATCATCTGCGAAAAACTGTTTCTTTTTTAGTCCAAAGGGGCTTTGTCCCTGATAGACTATTATTTTCGTTTTTACGTTGATTCACTATAAATGTCCGATTCACTTTTCAAATTGCTGCCACCAAATATTATCGCCCTGTATTATATTTCAAGAAATTAAATAATGAAGAAGCTGCATAAATATATGTATGTTTCTAGATTATAATAAAACAACGGTACCTAAATTTTGAATAACGTACGTTTCCAACCGAATATGGGCATCTGGAAGCCCAAATGTGGAATTTGGAATTTGTTTTATTATCTATTTCACAATTTTTAGAACTTGAACGAATTTCTGATGAACAAACTGAGCTATTTAAAAGCGGGCAATGGCAACACTCTACGAAAAAAACTTCCAGCGTGCGGAACTATGTATCGGAAATTCTAAAGATATGCTCATTTTAAAATTATTTTGCGATTTCGTTGTTGAAGACTCAGGTGTTATGAAACACATGTAAGCAGGCGCCTGGGCAGAAGCCACATCCTGTATGTAATACGATTATTAGGCTGCAGAACTTGACCTGGCATAACATGTAGATATAGAGCAAATTATATTGGCATAATCATAATTCTGTGTGTGCGATAAAGAGTCTTCGAACTTCTCTCCTAAGAGATAAAATGCCGACGTAGAATAACTCGCAAGCTGCTGACTATCTGCTTCTCTGTGTACTGCGAAAAATCAGGTAGGAGTTGTTCTTCCAGGTGGTGTGGTAGGCCGAGCTTAGCTGGTCGCTTGAGCCAATTGTAGAGCTGGAAAGGAAGTACAACTAATGGCAATACAGGCATTGGTTAACTAATGATCCTCGAATAACTATCCGTTAATATTTAATTAGAACTTTTATCAAACTGCAATTACGTTTAAAAGTATTATTATCTATTTATTGTAAAGGCATTTATAACTATAATTATTCCTACTAATGTAAATATTAAATAATTTTAGCAAGACTCCTAACGAAAGCAAAAAATAAAGGGAAAGTATAGTTGGGTATTATTCTTATCAGATGTAATTATAGAATTAAGTGCTTTAAGAATTATTTATATCTCAATAATTATCTCAGGTGTGTTAACACCGTTCCAGGTCTTCTACGATTCATACTATCTGTGATATCATAATCCATCCTTGGGATTGATTCATTTTTACCTTTATCAATATTCCTGAAGAATTTTTGGGCAATCTTAGCAATGCAATTGTTTATCTTATTTATGTTTAATTCATTGTGAATTGCTTCGTTCCTAATCATTCTTCTTAACCTAATATTTTGACTTTGCTGTAATTTTTTCATGCGTGAATCACAAATATAACTACAGACTGGGAAGGCATATGTAATAATGGGATGCAACATGGATTTATATACAAGAACTTTGTTTTCAATAGATAAAAAGGAGTTCCGGGAAATTAAGGGGTTGAGTAACGCTTTAGTGCCGCGGAACTTGTTTAAAATATATGTTATGTGGGGGGCCCAAGTGAGTCTTTGGTCTAAAATAATACCAAGGTATTTGGCTTGCTTGGCCCAGGGAATAGGGATGCCAGACATTCTTAACATGATGCTCAGGTCGATGTTCCTTTTATATGTGAAGCAGACAGCTTCTGATTTTTCGACGTTTGTCTTAATCTTCCATCTGTTCATCCAGGACTCTAGTGCTTGGATGTGAGTTTGTAGTGTTTGTACTACTGAGGCCATAGACGTATTTTGGTGTAGGATCGCCGTATCGTCAGCGTAAAGTGCTAGTGTCGTGAGGGGGTGGTGAGGAAAGTCGTTCGTATAAACTGAAAAAAGGGTCGGGGAACGTAAACTACCTTGGGATAAACCCGCTGTAGTTACTTTGCGTGTAGAGTGAGTATTGTTATAACAAACGACAAAGTATCTATCGGTTAGATAGGAATTTATGATGTTTATGAGGTAATCTGGGAAACCCAGAGTTATTAATTTGTATATGAGGCCCTGTCTCCATGCGCAATCAAAAGCTTTCGAAATATCGAGAAAGAGGGCTCCTGTAATCTGTTTCTTTTTAAAACCTTCGGTGGTAAGTTCTGTGACTCGATATAACTGGTGGGAAGTCGAGTGCTTTTCTCTAAAGCCATATTGTTCTGGTATTCGTAGCTTGTTTCCATCCAGGAAGTCATGTATTTTCTTTAGAATGACTGCTTCAGCTATTTTACTTAGAGTAGATAACAAGCTGATGGGTCTGTAAGATGAAGCTTGCGTAGGGTCTTTACTCGGCTTTAAAATGGGCGATATAATTGCTGTCTTCCAATTGGCTGGAAAATACTGCAGTCTGAGCATAGCGTTTATTAGTTTGGTAAATTTCCATATCATCTTTGCACTCATTTCCTTTATCATTTTGCTGTTGAACTGAATTTTATGGTTTAAGTGCGAAGAACATGATATTTAATAAATAAAGGTAACACACAAAACGTTAAAAAACGCCGCTTTGGACGCAATTTAAAATCTGAAACATTTCAGATTTTTGTTTATTTGTTTAATTTTTTGTGTTCATCGTTTTAGTTTTATTATAGAACATAAGACCAAGATTAGATAATTCATCAGATGATATAATTTTCTGTGCATTCTGAGTAATAATGTGATTGAGATCTAACGCTCTTAAGTGAATCTAGCGCCAGAGTGTCGCTATGGTAAATAAATATAGTGAATTTTAAACAGCGCATTTATTCTATTGTGGTTTATGTGCTGTGGACGAGGTAAATTTAATTCAACGTACAACCGATGAGATATACAGTCAAGTTCGCTATGAGAAAAGATTCACACGAGCTACGAAGTTTCTCCGCAAAGTGAAAGTTTAAGAAAATTTATCGTATTGATGAAATCAACGTGATCGAACTCTTTTTTGGCCATAAAGTCCTCTAGAATATCATCCATATCCATAGAATCCATTTCTAAATCATTACACGAGTCTCTCTCACTATCCGAATTAGAATCCAGATCATAGTTTCGTGCATGTACTTTCTTTCTACGTACTGAACACCAAATGAAAACCAGAAATCGAAAGTAAATGCGCAGAATTCATCAAGAAAAATACAGCATAGTCGTAGAATAGCGAAACACATCTTACTTCCACTTTTAACTTCGGAAAGAGAAGTGCAATAAGAGGTAGCCACTTATAACAGCACAGTTAAAACATAATAAATTCTTATATTTAGTAAAAGTAAAAATATAATATATATAATCTAGAGATGAGTACATTACTTATTATTGCAGCGTAAAAATAACATAAATGCAACAATATGCTCTCCAAGGAAAGGGAACATAGCTTAAAGATGTTAGCAACAAAAAAATAAAAATAAAAAATAAATGAATAACAACAACGCAGTAAAATTACTAATCCAGATAACAATTGTAATTATCCACTTTGCTCCCAGGATATCATATATGATATGTTCAATTTTCCCTCTACAGGCCCACAGTAGCAATGGAATTGATTAGTGAAATACGACTGTTGAGCCACAATATCACAATATCGTATTTTATATGCTGAAACAGAACACTTTGTTCGAAATTTTAAACGCACATAAATCATGTTAGAATGTCATAAAACTTAAAAGAACGGTTTAAGTGTTGACCTTATTGTTATGAGTATTTATTATTTTATTCTACAAATGTAAAACATGATGCTCACCGCATAGATTCCGTAATTAGAAATGCTGCACCTAGCGCAAGGAGCCAAAAGTATTGTAGACAATTATGGCAATAATAGTCATTGATTTTTAAATTCTTGAGTTTTTCTACCTTATTATCGTGTAGAAATAATTTCAATAAGTAAATATATTCATTAATACTAATGTTACACTTATTTTTTATTTTTTATTATAAGTATTACGAGTTATAAAAAGTAACATTTAAATAGCGTGAACAAGAATCCAATATTTTGATCAAAAGCAGGTTTTACGCAAATTATTGCTCATGTTAGGCTTAACTGCAAAATGTGTTCGGGTACACAGTGATGTTCGGTACGGCCTGCGAAAGAACTTCATTCACCTAGTGTAGAAGTAAAAAGGTTAAGGGTTTACTTATAAACATGTTTCTCATTACCGTGTATATGAATGATACCTTCATATCAACTAGTTCGTTATTTACTTTGAAGAACAAAAAAATAATAACAAAGAAAAAGGCCAAAGTTTCTACATGTTTGCTAAGTGAAAATAGTTCGCAAGAAAATCAAATACAGCGTTCAAATAATTCTTGTGGGATCTTTGTAAGTTACTCGCGTACCAGCTCATTTCAGACAATTACTTTTCATTCGCGGTTTATCAGTAGCTAAGTGGGTTAAGACCACTGAAGAAGTCTTTTTGGTTCAAATCCTGACATACAGGCTGACTGCATGCATACTTATGTGACTTTTCCCCATATGTAATGGGAAAACAAATTTGATGACTTTAGTACGACTGTCGCAAATTTAAGCTATAAGACTAAGCTATATATATATAAACAGTTGATAATGGCGTATAAAACAAAACAAAACAACAATAGTAATAATAATAAAAAGATTATTTTCATATAAAACTTGCTTTAAAATGGCCATTTACCTTAAACACAGTAAATAAAAATCGCTAATTTATTTCCTCACTTTCAAGTTTCAAATTAAATACAACAATATAGGGAATTTTTTATTCAGATCAGACCAAAATTATTATGCTAAAATAAATATGTAGGTAATTAAGGATAAGAAAGCTAAAGAAAGATACCTCCAAACTTTGAATTTTGCACTATATGCACATTTGTAATATGCTTCAAAATATCACTCACCAGATGTATTTATTGTGAAAATTGTTTTTCACAATAAATACATCTGGTCTGTATTGAAACCATCATTAATAACTAAAAATACATCAAATTAGGAATCAAAACTTTAAAACTAAATTAATAAAACGTAAATAATTTATGATAATTCTTTTAAATAGTTATTATGGGTGCGTACGGGTTCGTAATCGATTGAATGCACAAGCCGATAAAAAGATAATAAAATTTATTCTTATCCCAAGAAATAAAACAAAATTCTGAAATTTCCTCAGAGATATTTGTACAATATCGCAATGCTTCACAGTAGTTATATTTTAAACTACTAAAACTTAAAATAGAACTCAGTTCAAAATACAGAGAAAGCTAATCCGATCGATCTTCCCTTGAATTTTCTACAATCAATAACAGCACTAAGTAAACAACTACAGTTCACTTAAAACAACTGAGCCGATATGTTTTTCTCCAGCTTTTACAAGATTTTTAATCATGCACGACAACATTCTGGTATTTTCTCGATTTTTCTGGATAGCAAAAACAGTTACGAGATATCTATTTGTTAAATGTTAAATGCTCGTGTTCCTGTATTTTTTTTTACTTTTTCGGCTCTTAAAACTCGTCGCACGAAACATTGCACGCGGAAATGAAACAATTTAATTATAATTCTACTAAAAATACCAAATTAAAAACAAAATAAGTAACACTGCCCCCTTCCCAGGACTGCACGTCCCGGGCTGTACAATCCCTGGACAGGAAGCCAAACTTACAAATAAGGCATCAATGCAATGACAAATATTACATTACAAAAACAAGCAACATAAACAATAACTGCAGTAAGTAACTTAAAACATAATGTTACGGATTTTGTATTTATTTATCTATTTATTTAGAATTGCAATTAAAATTGTTTTATTTTCCCTTGCAACGCAGCGCATGACGAATTTGAAAGAAAGCTACGCCGGAAAAGGAAAAATACAAGAGCTCATGCATTTAATATTTACTAAATAGATATCTTGTAAATCCTTTTGCTACCTTGAAAAAGCGAGAAAATACGAGAACGTTCTGGTGATTAATTAAAATGCTTATAAAAGCCGAATTATAACATCTCAGGTCAGTTGTAGCTATTTTAAGCGAACTGTTGTTTACTTAGCTCTGTTATTTGATTGTAGCAAATTCGCTGTGAGATCGAATTAGTTTCTCTGTATTTTGAATTTGAGTTCTGTTTATATTCTAGTAGCTTAAAAGTATAACTGGTCTGAGATATTGTGATATTATACGAATATCTCTGAGGAAATATTTTAGCATTTTGTTTTATTTCTTGGGATAAGAATAAATTCTATTAACTTTTTATCGACTTGTGCATTCAATCCATTACGAACCTGCACGCACGCAACACTTTCTAGTGTCAGGAATGTTTTGAATGCTATTCACTAGAGCGATGGAAGAACAATTGAGACAGCTTGTGTCTGCCTTTCCTGCATTCCAAGAAAAGATGGAAATGATTGTCCACTCGGTAGAAGACGAGATGAGAGCTGGCCAAGATTCAGTTAAAGAGGAGATGGAACCCATTCAAGAAGAGATGGAAGCTGGTCAAGGAAAAAGTATCAGTTAAAGAAGAGATGCAAGCTGGCCTAGTAACTTTAAAAGAAGAGATGAAAGCTGTACAAGAAAAGATTGAAGCAGGTCAAGAGGAAATGAAAAGGGAAAGTGCCTGCGTAATAGAAAACAAATTTGAAGCTATGGAGGACAGAATCGACACGGTTGAAGGCAGAGTTGGAGAAACTGAAGGAAGAGTTTCTGCCGTTCAAAAACAAATTGAACAGAGGGTTTCTGCTGCAATCACAAAAGAAGTTGATATGTTAAAGAAATGCAAAGCGACAGCAGAAAGCAATTCTGATGGATTTAAATTTTTATCAGTGTCTTCTCGTTTCTCCCTGAAGTTATCCACATACGATGGGAAGACCTCTTGGTAGGTGTATAAGAAGCAATTTTCAATAGCGGAGGAAGCAAATGGATGGGATTGCCAACCTAAGGCCTGTCATCTAGCCCCTTCTCTGAGAGCAGACGCAGCGGATACCCTTCAGACTCTTCCCGAAAACAAAAGTCTACATTTCGAAGCTCCGTCCGGCGCATTGGAGCTGCGTTTTGGGGAAAAGTATTTAAAAAGCTACAATAGGCTTCAATTAAAATCTCCTTTACAGAAGCCCATGGAAGCACTCCAGGAGCTCACCACGGATGTAGAAAGAGTATCTCACCTCGCCTTTTCGAAGTGCCCGACGGAAACAAGGGAAATACTGTCCCTGCAATACTTTATCCATGGAACCCCGCATCCCGAAATAGAGAAAGTTTTGAGAATGGCGGATCTGAAGGATTTAAAAAGCGCTCTATTGTACGCTATGAAATTCGAGGCAGCGCAAATTGAAATTCGAAGCAACTCGTAGAGACCTCCACCCAATCAGAGCTGTTCAAGTCCAGGAGCAAGTGGATCAAGTCACTGCTCGTCTAGACGATTTAACTAGACAATTCAACGATTTGAGACGGAATATTGGTGACAAAAACCGACCGTAAAGTGCTGGAGCCGTTTTGGTGAAGGGCACACACGAAGAAACTGCAGAACACCCCAGGACACGGATATTAAGACCGCGCCTATCAAGAAGGAGGGAAACTAATTTGTTGCCATATTGCGGGGAGGAGCTTGCCAGATAATGAAAAGCTCCACTTTAAAGCGCTTCAGATTTCTGCAGTGAGTGGCGGCAGTAACAGACTTTACATAAAGGGACATATCAATGGAGTTCCTTCACCATCGATTTGACCATATGACCATCGACATAGGAGCCAATGTTACCATCATTTGAAAAGATTTGGTTCAAGAACTGAAAGGTAATCTTATCAGGACTCGTATTTCTTTTTATCTGTTTAGCGAAGATAACGTGTCCTGAGGGAACAGTGAGTTGACTGCAACGATGTCCTATGGAGTGCAGCAAAGACGACAAGATCAGAAGGATTAAAATTAGCGTTTATTCTTTTTCCACGTTTTCACAGTCGTTCCCGAACTTCGGGATACAAAGACCAACCACTTGTGCTCTGAATGTAAAAATATAAGACTTCTAACTAAAATCGTTTTCAACTAAAATCGGAGTTTAAAATCTAAATAAGAGCTGACTTTTAATATTTTACACAGATGACTAACACTAAGACTGGCCTTTTAAATTACTACGTCTGTAGTACGCAAACTGAGGAAAACAACAATACGTCTTTAGTTTTCAAGAGGGCTAAAACCTCTGGCCTTAAAGGCGGACAGTAACTGATGGCAAGCTCGCGTGAAGACTCGTGGCAAGATGGCTCACTCTCTCTCCTTTTACTACGCTCTTCGCAAAAAGCCACAACTCAAGCGTCAGCAAGTACAATTTGCATAAACATATTCACTCGTTAATTCTGGCCGAAAGTGGAAAATAAGAGATGATAGTAAAGTTTTAAAATAAAATAAACTTTAGTCAAACTTAAGATCCTTACAATCTCATCTGGACGCCGCCCTGCGTTACCTTTCAGACCGTGCCCGTGATAAAATCGACATTGATGGAAAATTAAACGTTAACATCACTTTCGGAAGTGCCACCTACCATCACGCGGCATGTGTAGCAGAGGTTACAGAACCTTGCACACTTGGATTGGACTTTCTAAGGAAATACTATTTTTTCTTGGAGTTTAAAAATAACGAACTTCATTCTACCTTTGTACCTGTTCGTAATTAATGATGAAGCAGCTAAACCTATCCACAAAATCATAGCTCAAGACAATATCACAATGCCGGGAAGAACAAAAATTTTACTTCCTGGATATATACCGAAAATAGAAATTTCCGCTGCGGCGTCATGGAATATCCTAAAAACTGTAATAGCCCGAAAGGAGTAGTAGTAGCCTCAGCACTCATCTACCTGTCGAGAACCGTTATCCCGGTGAGAGTTGTCAATGTAACTGCCAAAGCGAGAGTTATTAAGAAAGGTGCAGTAGTCGGAATCCATGTCTTCAGTAAGCATTACATCGGAGTTATTGCAGAATGGGCAATTAAACGATGAAGAGAGGAACGAACGTGCTGCCGAACGTGTCATTCAAGATCTTCAAGATGTGTTCTGCCGCTCATTTCCTGACGTGGGTCGAATCAGTTTGACGCTTCATACAATCGATACCTGTGATCATCCACCAATCAAGCAACATCCAAGACGTCTACCGTTTGGTAAACAGAAAGAGGTACGAACACTTTTAATGGAAATGCAAGAAAGCGATGTCATCGAGCCTTCAACAAATCCCTGGGCGTCTCCCATCGTGTTGGTGAAGAAGAAAGACCGTTCAACCAGATTTTGTGTTTACTATCGCCGGTTGAACGAGGTTACGAAGAAAGACAGCTACCCTCTTCCCAGGACTGACGACATTCCGGACACTAGGAAGGAAGTGGTTTTTGACTCTAGATCTGTAGAGTGGATATTGGCAAGTAGAGATCCCTCCTGATGACAGAGAAAAGACGACATTTACTAGCGCACAAGGACTTTGGCAGATCAAGGTAATGCCGTTTGGACTATTTAATTCGCCGGATACATTCGAACGATTAATGGAGACTATTTTGAAGCGTCTTTCATACGAAGCCTGTCTGATATACCTCGATGACATCATCATCATCGGGAGGAGTTTCGAAGAACACCGAGAAGATCTTAGAAAAGTGCCTCAGAAACTGAAAGAAGCCAATCTAAAGTTCAGTCTCGATAAATGCAAATTATGTAGCCAGGAAGTGACTTACCTCGGACATGTCACCTCTGCTGAAGGTGTGCGCACGGATCCTGAAAATGTGTCCGCAGTTAAAGACTGGAGACGTCCCGAAAATGTCAACCAGCCGAGAAGCTTAACATCGCTAGACGTCATCAGAAGGGATCCTCACATGGAAACGCAGACACCCTGCCCAGAAGACCTTGCCCAGAAACTGCCGATATTCTTCCAGGGTTAAAACTAAGTACCAGCTGCTTAATTCGGTCGCATGACAAATTACAACATCAGCATCGCCTAATCCAGACCCATGGAGTGACAAAGAAGTCAGGAAAGACAGCTGGAAGACCGGGATATTAAACCCTTAATAGATTTAATGGAGACCTCAAACAGAAAACCTACCTGGCATGACATTTCGAGCTAAAGCACCACGAGAAAACAATACTGGGCTCTCTGGGATATTCGAAACGGCTTCGTGTACCTGAAATTCGAGCCGGACGATGGGAACAGATTCCGATGGCAGCTGCTACTCCCAAGATACCGGATCCCGGACGTCCTTAAAGAACTATATAGCAGCCCTGCAGGAGACCACTTCAGAATAATGAAGATCTTGCAGAGAGTTCGGGAGCGTTTCTACTGGAATAATGCAAAGGATGACGTGCAAAAGTGGTGCCGATCTTGCGATGCCTGTGCAGGTCGGAAAGGACCAAAGAAACGCAGCCGAGGGAAGCTGCAACGTTATAATGCAGGAGCACCTTTTGAACGCATTGCCTTCGACATCTTAGGACCTCTGCCACGAATTGCTGATGGCAACAAATACATCCTCATTGTCATTGATTATTTTACTAAGTGGCCTGAAGCGTATCCTATTCCTGAGCAAGAGGATGTCACAGTAGCAGAGATGATGATACAGCACTGGATTTCTACGTTCGAAGTGCCTCTTCAGTTACACTCAGATCAGGGAAGGAATTTAACGTTTACATCCCCAGTCTGACGACATGGTAGAGAGGTTTAACCGAACCATCCTTAATAATCTCTCATTGGTAGTTTCCAGAAACCAACAAGACTGGGAGAAGAGATTACCACTGTTTCTACTGGCTTACCGCACGGGCTGTCAACGAGACTACTGGCTGTTTCGCATCTCAGATACTCTACGATCGTGACTTTCGTCTGCCATGTGATCTTTTGTTTGGTAGCTCTCTGATTGCACCTTCATCGCCTGAGGAATGCATTGAAGATCTCGAAGCCCGGTTTGAAGTGATGCACAACATTGCACGAGAGCGAATTAAATTGGCGACGGAGAAGATGAAGACCCGATACGACACCAGAGCTACTGGACATCGTTTCAACGAAGGAGACAAGGTGTGGTTGTGGAATCCGACTCGACGAAAAGGACTTTGTTCGAAACTACAATCCCCTTAGGATATCAACGTATAAAGCCGAGCAGGAACTGTGGGGTCGGCGTCGCCGATGAAGGGGTCTCTGGAGTTTGGACATACTCACCCCGAAAGGCAGACCCAGGACGGTGGTCCATCTTCAGCGTTCTGTCCCCTTAGGATGGCCGAAACTACAGATCGGAACCACGATGTCGTTCAGCGTGTTTAGGACTGTGTACGGACCATCCATCCACCAACTGTAGTTTCGAACAGAGCCCTTTCCGTCGTGTCGCATTCCACAACCACACTTTGTCTCCTTCATTGAATCGATGGACACTAGCTCTCATGCCGTATCCGGACTTCATCTTCTCCGTCGCCAAGTTCAGTCCCTCTCGTGCAAAATTGCGTATCACTCCAAACCGGGCCTGGAATTTTGGATGTATTCTTTAGGCGAGGAAGGCGCATACAGAGGGCGGCCAAGCAAGAGATCACTAGGCAGACGAAGATCATAACCGATGAGCAATTATGATGGAGAATTGCCGGTAGTCTAAGGTTTCTCTTCGACACTAGTATGATTTCGGCAAGTTTCTGAGCAGGGTCTTTCAGACAAGATGTCGACGTTTCCAGCTGAGGATCCCTTCTGATAATGGATAGTTATGTCCTCTGATGCTGAAAACTGTTTGTTATATTTGAAGTCTAAGGAAAATTGTATTTCCTTAAAAAAGTCCAATCCGAGTATGCAAGGATCTATAATATCCGTCACATATGCCGTGTGATGGTAGGCGGCACTTCCAACCGCGATGTTTACCTTTAAGTTCCCATCCATGTCGATTTTCTCACCGTACGCCGTCTGGAGGGTAACACAGGATGGTGTTCAAATGAGTTTAAATTTGAGTTAAATCTTTCCGAATGATGGTAACATTAGCTCCTGTGTCAATGATCATATCAATGTCAATGATCCTGTGTCACTGCAAGGAATTCCATCTATATGCCCATTGAGGGATAGTCTATTACCGTTGCCACTCAGTGCAGAAATCTTGAGCGCTTTAAAACGGTGTTTTTCATTATCTGGCAACCTCCGTTCCTCGATAGGGTCATTAATTTGTTTCTTCCGTCGCTGCTGGGAAATGGTCTTAATTTCCGTGCCCTGGGACATTCTGCAGTTCCTTCGTACGTGGCCTTCAGGTCCGCAGTTCCAGCTTTTGTTTCTGGCCACTCCTTTTTCTTCTCAGGGCATTTAATTGTCTATTTAACTCGTTTGTCTTATTTTCCGTGCACTGGGCTATTCTGCAGTTGCTTCATAAGTGGCCTTCAACACCCCAGTTCCAGTATTTTTGATAATCTTTCTTTTCTCTCCTTTTCCGTCTAAAGGCACTGCCGTGTCTGGTCAAATCATCTCTTTTACTTTCTGTGCTCTGAAGTGTTCTGTAATGCCTTCGTATGTGGCCTTCATTACCACATTTCCCAACACTTTAGAGCCAGTCTCACTCCTATTTGGTATCAAAGCATTGACTTGTCTGGATAAATCATATAAACGAGCCATCAATTGATCCACTGGCTTGTGGACTCGCACAGCTCTGACTGGGTGGCGATCTCTACGAGTTGCTTGTTAGGCTGCTTCGAATATCATGACGTACACTAGAGCGCTTTTTATGTTCTTCACATTCGCCATTCGCAGGGCTATCTGTATTTCAGGATGCCGTCGCTGAGTGTTTCCGTGGGCTTCTGTTAAAGGGATTTTAATTTAAGCCTACTGTAGTTCTTTAAACATTTCTCCCCAAAGCGCAGTTCCAGTGCGTCGGACGGAGCTTCGAAATGTAGCCTTTTGTTTTCGGGAAGTGTCTGAAGGATATCCGCTGCGTCTTCTTTCAGAGAAACGACGAGATGACAGGCCTTAGCTTGGGAAACCCATCCGTTGGGAACTGTGTCTTATATACTTGCCAAGATGTATTCCCATCTATATGTGGATAATTTCAGAGAGGGACGAGCAGGCATGAGTAAAAATTTAAAACCATCACTATTGCTTCCTGCCTTTGTTACGAATTTCTTCAAGGTATCCATTTCTTTGGCGACCACAGAAACCCTGTCATCAATTTGTTGTTCGATTTGCTGTTGAACGGCAGAAACTCTTTCTTCCATTTGTTCTTTTACAGAAGAAACTCTTTCTTCATTGCGTCCAACTATGCTTCAACAGTGTCAATTCTGTCTTCCAGAGCTTCAAATTTGTTTTCTATTATGCAGGTGACTTCTCTTTTCATTTCCTCTTGGCCCACTTTCATTCCTTCTTCAACAGCTTGCCTCTTTTCTTGAACGGCTTTCATTTCTTCTTTTACAGAAACTTGACCAGCTTCCATCTTTTTTGAACGGCTTTTATTTCTTCTTTAAGAGAAACTTGACCAGTTTCCATCTTTTCTTGACCTGCTTTCGTCTTCTCTTTAACGAAATCTTGGCTAGCTTTCATCTCTTCTTTTACCAAGTTGACGACCCCTTCCATCTTTTCTTGGAATGCAGCAAAAGCAGCCACAAACTGTCTTAATTGTTCTTCCAACCCTCTCGTGATTGGCATTCAATCCCACTTCTGACACGAAATAGTGTTACGTGCGTGCGGGTTCGTAATGGATTAAATGCACAAGTCAATAAAAAGTTAATAGAATTTATTCTAATCCCAAGAAATAAGCTAAAATGCTGAAATTTCCTCAGAGATATTCGTACAATATCGCAATGTCTCACAGTGTATTTTAAACTACTAAAACTTAAAATAGAACTCAATTCAAAATACAGAGAAAGCTAATCCGATCGATCTTCCCTTGAATTTCTACAATCAATAACAGCACTAAGTAAACAACTACAGTTCACTTAAAACAACTGAGCCGATATGTTTTTCTCCAGCTTTTATAAGATTTTTAATCATTCACGAGAACATTCTGGTATTTTCTCGATTTTTCTGGATAGCAAAAAAATTACGAGATATCTATTTATTAAATGTTAAATGCGCGTACTCCTGTATTTTTTTTTAACTTTTTCAGTGCAGCTTTCTCTAAAAACTCGTGGCGCGCAGCATTGCACGGGGAAATGAAACAATGTAATTGTAATTCTAAAAATACCAAATTAAATACAAAATCCGTAACAATATACGTCGTATTTGAATAGTGTATATGAAATATATGTGACGTGTATCATGAATAAAATATTTGATTGATAACAGATAAATGGCATTTTCAGATTCTAGGAAGAGAACTGGATTAACCAGCAAGCAAAATAAGCACATACTTAGGGCATCGAGAAAAGCAAGCTCCATAAAAAGATGCTTGGGCGGCATCATAAAAGTTTCTCATTTTCCATGGGATGTATACAGTAGCTGAATTAAAACTAACAGAAAGAGGATGCAGGGGGAAAAGAGGTGTATTTGGGGATACCAAAAGTGCTTACGCCCTTTAATCTGAATCTGAAAAGTCTGCTTACGGCTTTATTTTAAGTGCTTACGGCCTTTAAAAGTCATAATCCAGCTCAGTATTATGTACTGTACTGTGCGAAATCATAAAGATATTAACAGTTTCAAAGTTCTAAATACTTTAACCTGGAGATTCATACGGTCAGGTAATTTATTTCTGTCTTCTGTTTCATCAGCATAAGAAATTTATGAGAATTTATGAAACAGCTTGAGCATTAGTTTGAAGGTTAAGCAACAAGCAGCGTTATATTTGCAAATTTTTACAGGGCTAGTTTCGATGGTTTTACCGAACCATCATCCTCAGCTGAAACTAGTTCTATGAAAATTTGCAAATATAGCGTTGATTTTTATTGTTTGACTTTCAAATTAATACTTGCTCGAAGTGTTATACTATCTTAAGCATTGTCAGAATTAGGATAGTACCGAAAGTAAATGTAACATAAAAAGCACCAGTTTTTAAATAAGAGCTTGCGAATCTGCTATGACTCAAATGCACGCTAGTGACAAAATAACTGAAAACACCGATAAGCCGAAGTTTTTGTAATAAGGTTCACCATAAAGGTATATACGAGGGTAAGTTGAAAAATAAGTTTCCATTGTCGACTGTGGTCAGAGTTGGGTATGAAAGTCAAAAAATAGAATGAGACATTAAAGATATGACATACCTTTATTTTATTATTCTCGTACGAGTACGTTGAGACATTTGCCATATCGCTTGATAAGTTTCAAAAAGTCCTCCAAGAAAAATTCAGGGCTTTGCATATGGAAGAAGCGTTGAACGGCTATGGGCGAAAGGCGACACAGCAGGAAAAGTCATCGATACACCATTGGGTAGAGGTCGCTGCAAATCAAGCATATGGCGCTGTTGCAGTGCCTGCGCAAAGCGGAGACCACCCTCTCATTTGAGCCCCGGTAGGTATGGAGAGAAGGTGCGTTTTGAATTCGTGGTCAAAGGAGGAAGTGAGAGCGGTTATCCGCTATGAATGGGCACGTGGAGTATCAGGAACAGAAATTCATAACCGCCTCGTGGAAGTCTATGGGCCAGGTGTGATGTCGAAGCAAATGGTGCGGAGATGGTGTCGCACATTCAGTGATGGACGTCAGCAAGTGGAGGACATACCGAGAGCTGGACGGACGCGCACGGCCACTACAGATGCAAATGTCAGGAAGGTGGATGACATGATTAGAGCGAACCGGCGTATCACCATCGATGAAGTAGCGGAAGAACTTGGAATCTCACATGAGCGAGCTCAAAACATCATCCACGACATTCTTCGATACAGAAAAGTGTCAGCATGATGGGTGCCCCGACAATTGACCTCGACACACAAGGAACAACGCATGGGAAAGGCGCTTTGGAAGCAATACTGAAGTGAAACAAGCCGTTCAACGCTTCTTCCATATGCAAAGCCCTGATTTTTTCCTGGAGGGCTTTTTGAAGCTTATCAAGCGATATGACAAATGTCTCAATGTACTTGGTACCTATGTGGAAAAATAAAGGTATGTCATATCTTTAATGTCTCATTCTATTTTTTGACTTTCATACACAACTCTGACCACAGTCGACAGGGGAAACTTATTTTTCAACTTACCCTCGTAAAACACCATAAAGTGTTTTTAAAAATATCTTCGCGCTTTTAAACCAAACATTTTATTCAGCTGATACATTTTGATATATTGAAGTTATATTATTTGCACTAAGTAAGACATTTAACGACTATATTGATACTTGCATACCAGCAATACACCTTCAAATTATTGTTTTTTAAGTAGGGAAATTCAGCCACTAACAATTTAACGTTATTATGAGATGCTTTCAGCCTACCTAACTTATATCAATGCATAGTTACACTTAAATTAGTTTCCACATTTGCTGTTTCCATGAATAAGCTTAGAATTTTCAGCAAGAACGTACACAGATTTGAATACATTTCATCCGCATTTTTATTAATAATTTTTTTAGAACAGTTATTGAGGACTAGTTCCCTGTATTATAAGAGTTAGCATTCTTTTTAATGTCTTGTATCATTCTATAGTATAAGTAACAGAATTTTAAAACAATATCACTTCCAAATTTTTATAAAGGTTTGTGAATTCTTGTTCAAACAAACGTTTCAAGAAACTAATATCATATAAAAGATTGACAAAATGATTTTAATTTTTAAAATTCTCCTGAGAAAAACATAAAATATTCTACCTGCTAAATTGTTGCGGTATTCTACCGGAAATTAAATTTTCGAACTGAAAAAAAAATTTTTTTTGCTTACAATTTTATAAATTCGAAATAAGAATTATTTTAAAATTATCCGTAAGTTTTTTTGCTTTAATGTGATGCTGTTTGAAAACAAGTAAACTCTCTATATTTTAATAAATTAAGCCGAAATTTTAAAAATGTTGTTTTCAAGACTAATATCAACGTTCATTGATTACAACTGTATACTGCTACTTGCGTTAGTAATAGATTGAATGCACACTGGTCTGATGATAGGTTGACAATACTTATTTTATCAAAGAAAACGCTTCACAGTTCTGGAACTTTCCACAGTTCTGGAAATTTCCATAAAAAATTGTGTCATAACTCTTCACAGAACGACAGAGTACAATCAGTAGTTACACTTCAAACTACTAAGAATGTTAAATAAAACGCAATTCAAAGCGCATTGAAAGAGAGAAGCTAACCCGACGATAACTCAGTACTCCGAACTTACGCTGAACTAAACAGCTAACAACAACTGAGGAACTGATACTCTCTTCAGCCTTATAAAATCTTCACCTGACCGCCGAGATATTTACAATACCTTCTGCTTCTCGAAATTACTGGAAGGCATATGAAATCCGAATACGGTTGCAGTTACTCAGAACATCATTTACAGTTATTCAGTTAAAATATCTATTACGGTTATACAGAGACAAGATGTCGCTAATTGTCATTAATGTCGTTAATTGGTGGCCAAGTTTGGCGATTTCGCACCAAATTTAGTGACAAAAACTAGTCATCGAAACCATTCCCAACTGGGCAATACCTCGCTAAATTAGCTACATAGCCATTTAGTCAACGTTAAATGGCCTTGTCCCCGCATTCTTACTTTTCCGGCATAACATCGACTGCCTAGATTTTCATGTTACATTATACCAAAAAGTACAACAATTTAACTAAAACCAGCTATCTGTACTCAAAATTCGTAATATTGCGCACTTCCCAAAGACTGCACATCCACGGCAGTACTATCCCCGGGTAGCAGGCCTTACTTACAACTACGGCAAGTTAATGCAATACTAAAAGAATAATTTCAGTAAATAACATAAAACAAATCAAATACTTTTTAATGGCCATTATCCTTGCGCTACTACAAGGGACGGAAGTGGTGGGCATTTTATTATGGAAGCGCCTAACAGGTAGCCACCGTTGCCTCCTATGTAGGGACGGATAGTTACAACCATGCCTTCTTCGGGATTCGAACCCAGGCTCATCACTGCGGTAGTCAGTGTCATTAACCACTATACCGGCTGGGCGACGCGCAAATCAAATACTCAACCAACAAATAAATACATAAATTTGCAAATCTATTTTAAAATAGGCCCCAAATTTTACTATACTAATTACATTATATCCACTATGAGGACTACGTACTATGGCCATGGTAAGGGACTAACCTGCCGTAAGGAACGACTTTAAATTTAGAATTCAATGACTTTCGGATCCCCACAACGACGCCGTTCAGCTTCTTTAGGACTGCCTTAAGGACCGTCCCAAGGTGACTGTAGTTAAGGAGACAGTTCATTCCGCCGAATCGGATTCCATTGTAAGGTTTTAGTTAAACTAACCAAGTTTATTTTAATTTAAATCTTTTCTATCTCCTCTCTGCTTCAACTTCCTGTCAGAAGAAGCGCGCGTTTTTAGCTTATGCTAATTTTTGAAGTTCAGCCAAGCACTATTTAAGCCAGAGGTAGAAACCTCTCGGTGTGTGAGAGCTTTGCCTCAGATCACGGTCACGCCGCTAAACTTTCGCCTGACCAGCTAACAGTTTAAATTTATAAGCCATAGTGCTTACTACGTGATTGCATTGTAAAATAAATTAAAGTGCGGTAGTATTTAGTATATCTTGCTACGCACCCTTTTTGATAGAGGCCAACTTCCGCGAATTGCTCTGCGAAGCAAAGTTTAATTTAAGTTCTATTTTAATTTATTTAAATTTATTTGATTGTTAAGTTCGACCAAAGTGTGGTCTGTTACGTTCTGTATCTCTCCCGAATTGGGAGGTTTGTATTTAATAGTGATTGAATAAAAGAGGATTTCAAATCCCTTCACGTGCAGTTATTCTCCAGCCCAGCAGTTACATCAGAACATAGCGTACCTTCCGCTCCCTGTTCCAGTTCAGGACTTAGAACGTAAGGATAAGAACCCTTTACAGAATTTACCATGTTCTCAAAGAATACACACAGAATGCTAAGTCCTGATAATGGCGCCCGCACAGAAAGAAGAGGATGGCCTCAGCAACAAGAAGACGAACCTGAGACACCTGCTGTACCTGTCCAGAATCCTGAGATAGCACCTCCTGGCATAGAAGGATTCGGCTACATCGTACAAACCATGCGAGCAGCCATGAAGCCAGCGGCAAGTTTTGACGGCAAGACAGCCGTAATCAATTTCCTGGAAAAGCTAGACTCCCACTTCATGCTATATCCAGTCCACGAATTTCAGAAAGTCGCTCTTGCTACCAGCGCTTTGAAGGGCCAAGCGCTAAGTTGGTTCAAGTGCATCGGAAAGAATCTCTTGGGGGAACCAGGAAGCCCCACATACACGTATGAAAATTTCAAGAATTCTCTAGTGAAAGCATTTCCCGTGGTGCGAGATCGAGCCAGATTGGAAGCTGAACTGTTTAGCCGATACCAAGAAAGAATAGAAGATTTGTCTAATTTTATTTTGAGGAAAATTCAAGTTTTCAAGCTTTTGTATGGAAGTCGCCCGGATCCTGAAATTATTCAAGTTATACTTCCTAGGCTACTGCCCCAAGTTCAAGATTTCATCGAACTAAGAAATCCAACAACATTAGACAGATTATTTGAGCTCGCGGTACAATTTGAAAGCCGAAGAACAGCCGACAACGAACGACGACGCCAATTTGAGCGAAGAAGTCAGTGGAGTTCGCCAAGACCGCAGCAAAAGCAAAATCAAAGTTACGGGAATAAGGCGAAGCAATGGCCGAAGAAAGATGTGTCTCCTAAAGCGAGCGGCGAACGAAGGGAATTTAATAGAAGAACAAGCAAAGATTCCGAGGGCAACCAGAAGAAAAAGAATTTAAACTAAGAGGGATTTCTTCGAGGAAGGTGAAGAAGTCCGAAGCAGCGCAAAACCCTTCCAAAATCAATTTAAACACCGTGGTCGTTAAGAATTTGAGTTTGCCGAAGATTGAAGTTCTAATCAACAACATACCGGCGACAGCCCTCTTGGATACAGGAGCCCAAAGCAGCTTCGTATCGGAAAGATTCTTTAAGAAGCACTTTCGACGTTACAGAATTTTTAGTGCAAGAGACACGGATGTCATAGCGGCCCAAGGAGAAAAATGTAGCTGTTTAGGAAAAGTACCATTGTTCGTGCGTATCAACAACGAACAGGTAAGAATCCTGTTTTATATTGTGCGTAACCTGCAGACTTGTATTATTCTAGGTGTGGACTTTTTTAGTTTGGCAGAAGCAAAAATTGATTTCAAGGGGGGAGAACTAACATTAAATATGAAGCCAATTGAAGCGAAGAATGATAAGCCCCCGCAGCTGGACTTGGAACATTTACAAGCAGAGGAAAAAGAGAAAATCCAAGGTCTGGTAAGTCACTTTGCGAATTTATTTAGTGATGTACCAGGCTTTACGCAGGTGGTGAACCACGACATTGACACGGGGGACGCTCAGCCAGTTAGGCAAAAGCCATATAGATATGATAGGACAAAAGAGGAAATAATTGAACATCATATTAAAGAGATGTTAAAGAATAAAATCATCACGCCAATTTCTAGCAGTTATGCTAGCCCCGTTGTCCTGTGTAAGAAAAATAATGATTACCCGATTACGCACCCGAAGCGGTGGCGTTTTGCTATAGATTATCGCAAGTTAAATTCAGTTACAAAATATCCTGTATATCCGTTGCCGATAATTGAAGAAATTATTCGAAATATTTCGTCTACAAAATACATGACTACATTAGATCTCACGAGTGGCTATTTTCAGATTGGGGTAAAACCCGAGGACGTACACAAAACCGCGTTCATAACGAAATCTGGTACGTACGCATTTCTTAGAATGCCGTTCGGATTATCCGGCGCGCCGGCAACGTTCCAAAGATGTATGGACATCGTCTTAAGACCAGTCCTTGGTAAAAGCACTTTCATATATTTAGACGATATTATAATTACGAGTAGTACTCTAGAACAACACTTACAAGATTTAAGAAAAGTATTTTCATTGTTAAACGAAGCTGGTTTAAAGATAAATGCGTCTAAATGTAAATTTGCCGCAAAAGAGTTACGTTATTTAGGATTTAAAATTTCCCAAAAGGGAATCGAAACGGATCAGTCAAAAATAGTAGCCATTAGAAATTATCCTGTTCCTAAAACAGCGAAGAAATTATCGTCGTTTCTCGGGATGTGTTCATATTACCGGGCTTTCATTAAAGACTTTGCAAAAATAGCTGAGCCACTGCTAAAGTTGAAAAGAAAAAAAGCTAGGTTTTCGTGGTCAGCAGAAGCCAACTTGGCGTTTCAAAAATTGAAAGACGCATTGACTCAAGCTCCCGTCTTAAAATTTCCAGAAGGGGATAAGGGATTAGAGATTTCAGCGGACGCTTCAGATTTCGCGATTGGTGCAGTGCTTTCCCAAAATGGTCAGCCCGTGGCTTTTTTCAGCCGAACATTAAATGAAACCCAAAGAAACTATTCCGCAACAGAGAGAGAAACTCTCGCAGTGTTAGCATCAGTACAGAAATTTCGTGTGTTCTTTGGAAGTTCTCCAGTAACTGTATATACCGACCACGCGGCGGTCACTAGACTCTATTCTGGAAAAAATTTATCACCCAGATTAATAAGGTGGGCTCTCAAATTACAGGAATATAACCTAATAATTAAACATACGCCGGGAAAAGAAAATGTTGTGGCAGATGCTTTAAGCAGAATTAACTTAGATGAAAATGGAAGTGTAATTAAGATAGCCATGTTAACATCCAAAGTATTAGATTCTCGTGAAACAGTAATAGCCGAACTCAAAAAAGATCCGGAGTTCAAAAATATATACAATTATTTGGCCGACCCTGAGAATTTCAATCATCCGGATATTGTGCCGATAAGAAATAGGGCCGAAAATTACGAATTAATTGACGGACTGTTATTCTATACGAAAGCTACTAATGAGAATCATGAATATAGACCGGTTATCCCAGCTAGCATGAGGTTGAATGTATTAGAAGAGTTGCATGATTGTGCCATTTCGGCTCATTTAGGTATAAGAAAAACTGTTCAGAGAGTTCGCGAGGCAGTTTTCTTTCCAGAACTGCAAAAGTTTACTAGGGCGTATGTCCAGTCGTGCCCAACATGTCAATTAAATAATTATGTTAATTTCCGCCCGGCCGGGTTCCTAAATAGTATTAAATCAGAATTCCCAAATCAAATAATAGGCATCGATTTACTTGGACCTTACCCTCGAAGTAAAGTTAATAAAAGCCGATATCTTTTAGTTATAGTGGATCATTTTAGCAAATGGTTAGAGTTAATTCCGTTAAAACGCGCGTCTGCAAAAATTGTAGTAGATTCAATTCTAAATAAGTATATTTTAAAATACGGGGCGCCCCTAAAAGTTATTTCAGACAATGGTCCTCAGTTTGTTAGTAAAATGTTTGAGGAAATGTGTGCAAAACTGGGCATACGTCATCTAAAGATGGTCCCGTATCGTCCGCAGTCAAACATAGCGGAACGGGTGAATAGAAATGTAGTGAAAATAATTCGTAGTTATGTGAAAAACTATCACTCTACCTGGGATAGCCATATAAATGAATTTGCATTTGCCCTTAGGACCGCCAAACACGATACTACACAAAAAACACCCGCTGAACTCTTCTTAGGAAGAAAGATCTTGACCCCCCTAGATAAACTGTTCTTTGTACAGGAAAGGGCAGAAGAATTTAAAATGAGTGATATACAAAAGTTAATACGGGAAGCGACGGAAAATATAGAAATGGCCCAAAGAAAACAGAAATTGTACTATGACCTAAAAAGAAGAGAGGTCAAGTACAATGTGGGAGATGAAGTGTTGAAGATTAAACACAACTTGTCAAATGCCCCAGAGGAAAAGGTGGGGAAATTTTTTCCGCGTTTTGAAGGCCCGTTCACAATTGAACAAATTACGGGGGCAGTGGTTATATTAAAAAGAAATGATGGTCAAACGCTCAAAGCGAATGTGGACCAAATAAAACCGTTCTATAATCGCAGCAAAATGGCTGTATTTAAAGATTCGTTTCAGGATCCGAGGCAATCGACTAGCCAGGAAGATATACGTCAGCAAAAACAGCAGGAACCAGCTACAACGGCATCGAAATGTCAGAAGAAGAAAGCTCCCCCCCAACAAAGAAATAAGAACCAAAAAGGTGGTTTCAAAAGAAAGTCTCACGATGCAGGTGAACAAATCTACGAACGGAATTACGAGCGCACCAAGAGAAGAAAGCAGAATGGGCAAGGGAAGCCCAATGTATCCAAAAGAACTGTGGAATCATCGGACAGGTGCCTGAGAAGCAAGAAACGTCGATTGCAGCCTGAGAATCAACTTCCCGAATACAGCAGGAACCAGGACAAGCAACGAGCAAGGGCCCAGGAGAGAAGGGCCCAGTCCACCAAACGTCCAGCGGAGCAACCTCCTCTACAAAGGAAATTGCCGAGGATACAACGACGGAATTTCAAAAGAAAAAGAGACGAGCAGGCTCCGAAAGAACAACGAAAAACGAGGAAACTGAACCAGGCCACAACTTACTCAAGTTTTAAAGATTGGGCCAAGAAAAGGATGGACGATCATAATAAGATAAGTACAATTTCGTATTCAAAAGTTTAGTTAATTTTTGAGTATACTGCAAGTTGCAGGACTGATTTTACCTCAAGCGAGGTTGACTTTTACGCCAAGTGAGCGATAAGTTCTCATATGGAAAGTAAAATGTTTTGTTAAAAGAAATTGTAATTCTTAAAGATTTAAAATTACTTAATTTTGTAAATAGATTAATTCTGTAAAAGCAATGAATTGCTGAAAAGAATATGTTAACTAAATGATTTTGTACGACGCTTTGTCTAAAGACTTGTAAAATGTCTAGAATGAAAATTCGGAAAATTGAAAAACACGATTTAGTCTGTAGACTATTAATTCAATGTAATTTGATATTTCAAGAAAGTACCTTGAGAAAGGAATAGGAAGCACTTGCTGTAAGCTTAGAAATTTAACCTATATTTCTGTAAGCTTAGAAATTTAACTTCTATTTGCATTTCAGGATTGCTGTGAAATTGTTAATGTGTTATGAAATGTAACAAATAATATTATGCTAGCAATGCACGTTAAGTGCAATATTAATGTGAATGTTGTGTGCAAACTGCGAATTTGTATGCATGAAAAGTTAAAGATTCACTATTTTAGAATGCAAGTGTTAATTAGGCTCTCCACCAAATACACTTAAAGTGTTAGACATAAAGCTAGTGAGAACCTTAGGATTAGCTGGTTATAGGGCGTTTTTTTCAGGTCTCGTATGTCAAGTTCTAACTAATGTTAGTCGATTGTAGGTGGAAGAGTTGAACACCCCCGAACACATAAAAACCCGCAATGGCGGTTTGCTTTACATCCAACACCGGTGAGAGAGCATACGGGGGAAGAATTTAATTGTGCTTGAATGATAATGTGTGTGTGCAAAATTACACAGAAAAAAAAAAAAAGGATTTGTACCACTTAGAATTATTCTGTTATTATGTCATACTAAAGTTGTTTTCCTTCCAGATTTTGCTGGAAGGAGTAAGACTGTTTGAAGAATAAGACTTGAAAAAAAAAATGTTGAAGATTGTTGTTCCAGAAAATTTCGTCTGTATTTTACACAAACATATATTGCCTTGTAAGAGTTGGCCTAAGTTTAGAACAGTGAAATTTTCGACTATTTAGAATTGCTAGTTTTCAACATGGTCCGTTTGGACCAAAGTAGTTTAACTATCGCAATTCTGGCGGGAAGTATGTAAGGTTTTAGTTAAACTAACCAAGTTTATTTTAATTTAAATCTTTTCTATCTCCTCTCTGCTTCAACTTCCTGTCAGAAGAAGCGCGCGTTTTTAGCTTATGCTAATTTTTGAAGTTCAGCCAAGCACTATTTAAGCCAGAGGTAGAAACCTCTCGGTGTGTGAGAGCTTTGCCTCAGATCACGGTCACGCTGCTCAACGTTCGCCTGACCAGCTAGCAGTTTAAATTTATAAGCCATAGTGCTTACTACGTGATTGCATTGTAAAATAAATTAAAGTGCGGTAGTATTTAGTATACCTTGCTACGCACCCTTTTAGATAGAGGCCAACTTCCGCGAATTGCTCTGCGAAGCAAAGTTTAATTTAAGTTCTATTTTAATTTATTCAAATTTATTTGATTGTTAAGTTCGACCAAAGTGTGGTCTGTTACGTTCTGTATCTCTCCCGAATTGGGAGGTTTGTATTTAATAGTGATTGAATAAAAGAGGATTTCAAATCCCTTCACGTGCAGTTATTCTCCAGTCCAGCAGTTACATCAGAACATAGCGTACCTTTCGCTCCCTGTTCCAGTTCAGGACTTAGAACGTAAGGATAAGAACCCTTTACAGAAATTACAATGTTTCCAAAAAAGATGCACAGAACACTAAGTCCTGACACCATTACCACGTCTTGTTACCTTCATTGAATCCCTGTCCTGTAGCTCTCGTGTCGTATCATGTCTTCATCTTCTCGATGGCCAAGGAGACTCGCTTTCTTGCAAAGCTGTGCATCACTTCAAACAGTGCCTGGAGATCTTAGACGTACTTCTCAAGGGATGAAAGCGAACCGAACAGCGGCCAAACAGGAGATCAGAATCAAAGAGTATCCGGGATGGGGAATAGCGGGTAGTCTCATGAACAGCACTGCGATAGACCAGTAAAAACATTCGTAATTCTAGTCCCAGTCCCGTCGATTTCTGGAAACCATCAGCGAGAGGGTATTAAGGATGGTTCAATTAAAACTCTCTACTACGCTGTCTGACTGGCGATGTAAAGATGTCGTTTGCGTTTTGTCGTTACTGAATAGCCACAGAGTTCTTTATTTAAAGCCGAGATAAAATTTCTTTTTTGAACAGAATGTAATTGAACAGGCACTTCGAACCTGGAAATCCAATGCGGTCTCATTACCTCTTCTACCCCTAAGGCCCTCTTGATCAGGAATATGATAGGCTTAAGGCCATTTGGTGAAGTAATGAGTGCCAAGGAGGATGTATCTATTGTCATCAGCAGTACGCACGGAAGTTCCAGGATGTCAAAGGCGATACGTTCAAAAGGCGCTTATATATTGTAACGTGGTAGCTTCCCTCGGCATCGCATGATTGGCACCATTTTTGCATATGAAACCTTGCATTTCTCCAGTAAAAGCGCTTTCGACATCTATGCAGAGTCTTCATTATTCCGAAGTGGCCTCCTCTTGGACTGCTATGTAATTCTTTGAAGACATGAAGGATTCCTGATATTGGAAGTATCAGCTGCTATCGGAATGCCTTCCCATCATCTGATTCGAACTTCCGATACAAGGTACTGCTTCGAAAACGCAGCGAATCCCAGCGAACCCACTATTGTTTTTATCGTAGGTTTATAGATTGAAATGTCCTGCCACGTAGGTTTCCTGCTTGAAGACTCCATTAATTCAATTATGGATTTAATATCGCAGTCTTCCAACTGACCTTTCCTGACTTCTTCGTTACTCCATGGGTCTGGGTCAGACAGTGCTGGATTCGTAACTTGACGGACTAAGCAGCTCATATTTCGCTTCGAACCAGGAATATTACTCTCAGCCTTCTAAGGGCTTCCAGACAGGGCTTGCATGTGATGGCGGATAGTTACGCGATATTACTGTGGTATCTGTATCCACCTGGCTATTTGACCTTCCAGATTATTAAATTTAAGATCCAGATCAACGATGCATGATCTGTGCGGAGCGGGAATTTTCTGCTGAAGAGATAATGATGGAAATGTTCTACGCCTTCAACTATAGCGAGCAACTCTTTCCTGATGTCATAAACTTCCTGATTCTATCAGCTTGGCCCCTCCCACAAATCATGGAATAACTTTTTTGGCAACATGCCGAGGTCACTTTTTTGCGTCTTCGTTTTTGACAGAGCTTGTTAGGGCTCGGAGAATGAAACTTCGAACTGATTTACGGCCCATGTAATGGGATTAGTTCTATATAATCTAAATTTATGTAATAATTGTTGATGTTAGTGTAGTTATTTTTTGTTAATTAAAATCATTTAAAATTCTAAAAGATGAATTATGAATCCGAACTGTTGTCGTTGAATATTTTTGAGTCGTCAGCTTAGCAAAGAAGAAAATACGGATTTCAAGAGCTCAGGCCCGGATTCGAAGGTGAGTGAAATTTTCTTACCTTTTTTTATTGAATGTCTCGAAGAAGTGACATAAAATTTTTGGCATCCCTGCCGGGATGCTGAGCTCTATGAATAGTTGTTCTGATTAGATTTGTGTTTAATCGATTTGATTTGATTACATAGTGAATTTTGTTAAGAAATACTGATACATAATGGCTGACGACATTCTGAATAAATTAAAAAAGAAACGTGCTAATATTAGAACAACAGTTACTAAAACTGTCAAAGGTATTGAAACCGAAATTAACAATTCTGAAGTTTCTATTGACGTCCTAGAAGAACTTTTAGAACATTTGAAATTTAATTCTGATCAACTAAAAGCTATAAATGAAGAAATAGAATCTGCTGTAGATATTACAGAATTAGATAATGAACTTAAAAGCGCCACAGAATACCAAGACAAAATAATAACATGGACATTTCGTGCTGGAAAGAAAATACGCGAGTTATCAAAAAGTAATTCAACGGAAATTTCAACAACATCGAAAGCAGTACCTGAAATAATAGCTAACAATTTTGTAGTAGAAAAGGCTAGCGTTAAATTACCGAAGCTTACAATTAATCATTTTTATGGAGATAATTCTCAGTGGCTCACTTTTTGGAACACATTTGAGACCGCGATACATAATAATGAAACGTTAGACAAAATTACTAAGTTTAATTATTTGAGAACATATCTGAGAGGATCCGCACTTAGTTCAATAGAAGGTTTAGCTATAACGCCTGAAAATTACGATATTGCTATTGAAATTTTGTTATCTCGTTTTGGAAAAAAGAATATTTTAATTAATACTCACATGAACGGTTTACTACGAATTCCTCCTTTAAAAAATGCTAGAGACCCAATATTATTCAGGAAATTTTTTGACCAAGTCCAAACCGAAATTAGAAGTTTAAAATCTCTTGGAATTAGTTCGGAAACTTACGGTAACCTTCTAACGCCTATGTTATTAAAATTATTACCTCCAAATTTAATTTTTGATTTTAATAGAGAGACTGGTGATTCTGATTATGATTTAGATCAACTTGTAGAATTTTTATCTCAAAGACTGAATGCTACGGAACGCTCACATATTATAAATCATGCCAACGAAAGCACTTTTAAGATAAACAAATGTTCGCAGCGAGATCCTGATTTATTGAAGACACAACTTTCGCAATCGAGCAATAAAAAAGAAAAGCGAAATACATTCACTGCCGCCGATCTGCTGACGATTGATAAAAAATATAAAACCTACGCATGCATATTTTGCGATTCCTCTGACCATGATTCATCGAACTGTAAGTTTGTTTTTTCGTTACCAATGCAAAAAAGAAAAGATATTTTAATGAAAAATGGTTATTGTTTCAAATGCATTAAACGTGGTTCACATCTATCGAAAAATTGTACAGCACGGGTAACTTGTAAATTTTGTTCGAAATCATCTCACTTGGACATTTTATGTTATGCAAAGGAAAATAAAATTGCTGAAAGTAAACCTTTAAACAGTAATATGTTCAATGATGATATTACTAACAGCTTACTCATTAATAAATCATTTATGAAAAGAGTTTTTTTACAAACTCTGGTTGTATGTATTAATGTAAATGGTTTAGATTATTACGTTAGAGTATTAATTGACAGTGGATCTGTGAAATCTTATATCAGTAAATTCTTGGCAGTTACTTTAGGACTAAAGTGTTTAGGAGAGGATACTGTGTTTAGGAGATGATCCATGGGTTATTTGGCGGCATTGAAAAAAAGGAAGACCACAAAAAATATCGGGTTAACATAAGTAATATTGATAAGAGTTTCACTTGCGAATTAGATGTTATGGATCAAGAAAAAATTTGTCTATCTATACCCAAGATCAGTAATTCTAAGATTATCAATAAGATTAAACACGCTGGTATTTTAGTAAGTGATATCTGTATTAATGAAAATACTTACTTGTATGAAAATGATCCAGATGAAATACATATTTTAATTGGGGCTGACTTTGATGGAAGATTATTTACGGGTAAAATCAAGCAGATATGTGATAATCTGGTTGCCATCCATACGCGTTTAGGCTGGACGTTGATGGGAGAATCTGGAGAAAATACTAATAGATGTGAGACTCTGCTCCACTCTCCATATTAGCGATCTGGATATATCAGAATTATGGCGACTGGACACGGGGGGTATAAGAGTTGAGGGGGAAGCCTGGTCTAAAAAGGAGTTAGAAGAGGCCGCGAAATTACATTTTCTTGAAAATGTTAAAAGAGATAGAGAAGACCGTTATATTTTAAATTTACCATGGATAAAGGAACACTCCCCTCTTACTAGTTGCAGAAAGATAGCTGAAAAACGACTTGTGAATTGCATCAAAGCATTAGAGAAGATCGGAAAATTACACGATTACGAGGAAGCGTTTCATGATTGGAAGAGAGAAGATATCAAGGGTTGAATCTTATGAGGAAATAGCCGAAGAACACTATTTGCCTCATAGGCCAGTGTTTAAAGAAAATTCTACCACTAAGGTAAGCCCTGTTTTCGACGGTTCTGCTAAAGAAAAAGACTTTCCATCAGTCAACGACTGTTTGGTAAAAGGTCCAAATCTTATCGAGCTCATACCTTCTTTGATAAACAGATTTCGATACGGTAAATTTGGAGTAATTGCAGATATAAAAAGAGCTTTCTTACAAATTCGGCTACAAGAACGTGACAGACCTTTTTTGAGATTTCTTTGGAAAGAAGGGGGAAAAGGCGAAAACATAACTTATCAACACCAGAGCGTTGTATTCGGGATATCATCAAGCCCATTTCTTTTAGGGGCCACGTTAGAATTCCACCTAAAGAATGTTCCAGACCATTATAAAGAATCTGCACATATTCTCTTAGAATCATTTTATGTAGATAATTTGGTATGCAGTGTCAACAGCAAAGAAAAATTGGAGAAACTGAGGGCGAAAACATAACTTTTCAACACCAGAGAGTTGTATTCGGGATATCATCAAGCCCATTTCTTTTAGGGGTCACGTTAGAATTCCACCTAAAGAATGTTCCAGACCATTATAAAGAAGCTGCACATATTCTCTTAGAATCATGTTATGTAGATAATTTGGTATGCAGTGTCAACAGCAAAGAAAAATTGGAGAAACTGATGGTTGAATCCCAAACAATTTTGGAAGAGGGTAAATTCGAACTTAGAGGGTGGGAGCACAATGATTTTAGCTCACAAACCGAAAACTCAATGCCTATCGAAAGACGCAGCGTCCCTGTTTTGGGCTTAAAATGGTACTTAAATGAAGATTTGCTCTCTGTAGACATAAAAGATGATGAACATAAGGGGGAAATCTTGACAAAACGAAAAGTATTATCATTGGTTCATAGGGTTTTCGATCCTATTGGATTTACTTGTCCTGTAACTTTAATACCAAAAATTATGCTACAGGAATGTTGGAAATTAAAGGTCACGTGGGATTCTGCACTCCCTACTTCAATAGCGGAAAAATTCCAAAAGTGGAGAAAACAGCTTAATATTTTGAAAATTATTACTATACCCAGATGCATGATAGAAGATCCGGAAACCTCCAAGAATTTAAGTCTACATGTGTTCTGTGATGCAAGTAAAGCAGCTTATGCTACATGTATTTTTCTAAGGAGTGAAAATGGAAATTCTGCTTCATGCCAGCTTGTACAAGCCCGATCTAGAGTATCCCCCCTGAAACCCATTTCAATCCCCAGACTCGAACTCCTTGCTTGCACAATTGGGGCAAGGCTAGCTCGTACAGTGAAAGAAGATTTAAAACTTCCCTCTTTACCAACTTTTTATTGGTCAGACTCTATGAACGCTCTCTACTGGATAAAAAAATCAGAGAACTGGGCAGTCTTCGTGTCAAATCGAGTTAAAGAAATACGAAACCTATCAAATCCAGATGATTGGTATTATGTTCCAGGATCACAAAATCCTGCTGATATTCCCTCTCGAGGATGCAGTGCAGATGTTTTAGCGAAATCTAAATGGTGGAATGGTCCTAATTGGCTGAGAAATCCTCAAAAGGACTGGTCAAACACAGAAGTTAATCCAGACTTTGAAATTGTTAACGCTGAAAAAAGAAAGACTGTTACTTCTGCCACGAATTCACAGATAAACAAGTTTAAATTCTTCGAAGATATATCATCTTTTGGTAAAATTACGAGAATCATGGCATACGTACTAAGATTTTGTGGAAATTTGAAGAAAGGTCAAAAAGATCGAAAGAAAGGAAAATTGGAGGTTTTCGAAATTCAAGAAGCAGAAAAATTGATTTTGAAAGAAATACAATTAGAAAGTTTCAGTGACGGAAAACATCTGAATTTGAAGGTTATCAAAGGTAATGATGGATTGCTAAGAGTGGAAACAAGAGTTGCCACAAGAAAGGATTTGGAGACATTCAGGTTTCCGATATTATTGCCAAATAAACATCAACTGGTTAACAAATTAATTATGGAAAAACACCTAGAACTTGAACATGCTGGTACGCAAATATTAATGTCAAATCTCAGAGAAAATTACTGGATCATCAAGAATAGGAAAACAGTTCGGCAAGTTATTAGAAGCTGCATAAAATGTAAAAGGTTTTCGATTCGCCCTCTAGAAACAATCAGTATACCTCTTCCTGAAGATCGTGTAAGAGACGCGGCTATATTTGAAGTCATTGGAGTTGACCTTTGCGGTCCACTGTACTTAAAAGAAAACAAGAAATGTTGGATTGTTCTTTTTACATGTGCAATCTATCGAGCAATCCACCTGGAATTAGTTACTTCTTTGTCAACCGACGGTTTCATCCTGGCCGTCCGCCGATTCATCGCAAGAAGAGGTCGTCCTACTACCATTTATTCTGATAACGGGAAAAATTTTGTCGGCACGTCCAACGCTCTGAAAGCGATTGATTGGAATAAAATTGAAGACTTCGCGATTAAGAAAAAAATTCAGTGGAAGTTTAGCCCTCCATCAGTCCCTTGGTGGGGGGGATTCTGGGAAAGACTAGTAGGAATGTTGAAGAACATTCTTAGTAAAGTAATCGGAAAAACATGTTTAAATGAACAGGAAGTAGTAACTATATTGTGTGACGCAGAAAGCATAATCAACTACAGACTCCTCACTTATCTTTCAGAGGATCCTGAAGACTTAATAGCACTCTCCCCATCAATGTTCCTCCAAGAAATCAGAGAAATTGGAGTACCAGACTTTGATATGATTGATTCTGAAAAGATAGAAAATTGTTTATAGAAGGAAGATACGTCAAGATTTAAGAAACAGATTCCGAAATGAATATTTAGGCTTACTGAAAGATTATTCAAAAGTTCGTAAAGAATCATCGATCAAAGAAGGAGAAATCGTACTCATTGGTGATAATGAGATAAAGAGAATTAATTGGCCTTTGGCTAAAGTGGTAAAAACTTATCCAGGCAAAGATGGAAGAATTCGTGTAGTAGAAGTCAAGACACATTTTGGTACCTTCATTAGACCAGTCCAGAGATTTTATCCACTAGAAGTCAACATACTTGACTCATATGACATTCGAGAACGAATTCCTGCAAACCAAAAGAACCGTGTGATTTCCACTTCTCGTAGAGGACGAACTCTAAGACCTCCTCAGTGACTTAAACTTTAAGACTCATTTTTATTTATTATTATATTTTTTTTAGTTTTGTCATTAAAAACTCAAAGGTGGGAAGATGTCATAAACTTCCTGATTCTATCAGCTTGGCCCCTCTCACAAATCAAGGAATAACTTTTTTGGCAACATGCCGAGGTCACTTTTTTGCGTCTTCGTTTTTGAGAGCTTGTTAGGACTCGGAGAATAAAACTTCGAACTGATTTACGGCCCATGTAATGGGATTAGTTCTATATAATCTAAATTTATGTAATAATTGTTGATGTTAGTGTAGTTATTTTTTGTTAATTAAAATCATTTAAAATTCTAAAAGATGAATTATGAATCCGAACTGTTGTCGTTGAATATTTTTGAGTCGTCAGCTTAGCAAAGAAGAAAATACGGATTTCAAGAGCTCAGGCCCGGATTCGAAGGTGAGTGAAATTTTCTTACCTTTTTTTATTGAATGTCTCGAAGAAGTGACATAAAACCTGGTGACACAGTAATTCCTCTGCGTTACTCCTTACCGTTTACTTTTTGAGACAAAACAGCATCGATACTCTCGTTGCTCGCATCTGTGTCAAGAATAAATGGCTTCTCGAGCTGAGGATAAGTTAGCATTGTCGCGGATATCCAAGTTTTCTTGAGTTTGTTAAATGCCTCCTCACATTCTTTTGTTCACAAGCGCTTTTTTCTTGTTCTCCGTCAGTTTAAGAAGCGGTCTTGCGATGCAAGAAATGTCTTTCACAAATCTACTATAGTACTTGCAAAGCCCCAGAAAACTTTTCAGCTGATGGACATTTTCGTGGTGTCTCCAATATTTAAGTGATTTCTGGATCCGTGCATACACCTTCGGCAGAGATGACATGTCCAAGATAAGTCACTGCCTGCCTGAACAGTTTACATTTGGCGAACTTAACTTTAGATTGGCTGCTTTCTCTTTCTGAAGTACCTTTCTAAGATTTTCTAAATGCTCTTCAAACGTTTCCTGGACGAAGATGATGTCATCGAAGTACAAAAGACAGGCTAGGTAAGAAAGGCCTCTCAACATTGTCTTCATGAGACGTTCAAATGCTGGCAAAGCATCACATAATCCAAACGGCCTCACTTTGAGCAGCCCGGTAATAAATGCCGTCGTTTTTCGGTCATCAGGGCGTATTTCGTCTGCCTATATTCACTCTTAAAATAAATCGTCAAAATCTACTTGTTTAAAGAAATATTGTCCAGAATATCGTAAATTTTAGGTAGAAGTAGTCGTCTTCATTCGTAACCTCGTTCAACTGGCGGTAATCAGCGCAAAATCCAGTTGAACCAACTTTCGTTAGTACCAGGACAATGGGAAAGACCCACGGACTTGCCGAAGGCTCGACAAAGTCGCTTTTTTGTATGCCTTTTAGAAGTTTTCTTATATCTTCCTGTTTAGCAATCGATAAACGTCTTGGATGTTGCTTGATTAGTCGATGATCTCCCGTATCAATTCTATTAGCTAGTTAGACCTTCGTCAGAAGATTAGCCAGAGAAAACATCTTAAAATTATTGAATGGCAGAACATAACATTTCTTTTCTCATTGCTTAGTTATTCCTCGTGCAATAACTCCGATGTTAGGCTCTTTGAATACACAGATTCTGGAGGGTAACTACTTCATTTAACGCAGATCAACGGTGTACATCCTGCAACTACTTAGCCTTTCCTAATGATTTTCGCTTTATCGCAGGCTTTGGCAACTCTCACCGAGGTAACTAACTTCGATAGGTCTACGCATCCCGAGGCTACTGTTACTGGGGTGTTACAGTTTTCTGTATCTTCCATTACACCGTACCCTAAATTTCTGTTTTTGGATACGGATCAATCAAGTAAAAATTCGATTCTCGCTGGTACTGGTATATCGTCTTGAGCTATTATATTATTTGTTGGACGGATTAAATCCTTCATCTTTAGTTCCGAACAGGTTTATGCCCTCACAGGCATAAACTCATTATTTTTAAAGTCCAAGAACAAAATTGTATAACAAACTGCTCGTTATTTTTAAAGTCTAAGAACAAAATTGTATAACAAACTGCTCGTTATTTTTAAAGTCTAAGAACAAAATTGTATTTTCTTAGAAAGTACAATATGGTTATACAAGGATATGTAATATCTACCATATATGTCGCGTGATGGTAGGCGGCACTTCCAAACATGATGTAGACGTTTAATTATGCGTTGATGTCCATCTTATCCCCAACTGCAGTCTGGAGGTTAAGGCCGGGCGGTGTCCGAATGAGTTTACCTTCCAACTGTTGAGCTAAATATTTCCGCATGACGGTTAAATTGGCTTCATTATCAATGGTAATATTTCAAGGAACTCCATTGATATATCCCACTATCAAATGCCCATATCTGCCGGCACTCATTGCAGAAATCTCAAGGGCTTTAAAATGGGAGTTTTCTTTATCTTTCAATCTCCGCACCACGAGATGACTACAAATTTGTTTCTTCCGCTCATGTTGGGAAGTGGTCTTATTTTGCATGCCTTAGGATGTTGCCTTCACTACCGTAGTTCAAACACCTTGGTGTCGGTTTCATATCACTACTATTCTGTCTCAAGGCACTGACTTGTGTGGTTAAATTTTCTAGACGAGCAGTCACTACTTGATCCACTGGCTCTTGGACTCGCACAGCTCTGACTGGGTGGCGATCTCTACGAGTTGCTTGTTAGGCTGCTTCGAATATCATGAGGTACACTAGAGCGCTTTTTAGAAACGTGACATTCGCCATTCGCAGGGCTTTCTGTATCTCTGGATACCGGATGCCATCGATGAAGTACGCAGGAACAGTATTTCCCTTATTTCTGCTGGACAGTCACAGAAAGCAAGATAAGGCAACCTTTCAATATCCGTGTCGACTCCTGTAGTGTTCGCATAGGCTTCTTTGGGCGGAATTTCAAGTGAAGCGTGCTATAGTCTTTAAATATTTCTTCCTAGAGAGAACTTCGAAGTCTAACCTCTGGCTTCCGGGAACAGTTTGAAGATATCCGCTGCGTCCGCCCTCAATGAAGCGGTGAGATGGCAGACTTTTGTTTCTGAATCTCATCCATTTGCGTTCGCCACTATAGAGAACTGCGTCTTGTACACCTGCCAGAAGGCCTTTACATCATCTGTGGATTGCTTTAGAGAGGAACGGGATGGCATATGGCCGAATTTGCAGGCGTTAGAATTGTGACCAGCTGCCGTTACGGATTTCTTTGAATCTTCATGTTCCTTGGTGCAGAAAAACCTGGCATCATTTTGCTGTTCGATTTGTTGTTAGACGGTAGAAAAGTTTTCAATTTATCCAACCCTATTTTCAAAATGTCTATTCTACCTTCCATAGATTCAAATTTGTTTCCTAATATACAGGTAATTCCTCTTTTCATTTCCTCTTGAGCTGTTTGAAAATTTTCTTGGATAGCCTGGCCAGCTCCCCTCTTTTCTTAAACACCTTTCATCTCGTTTTCAACGGAATTTTGGCAAGCTTCCATCTTTTCTTTAACAGCTTTCTTCTCTTCTTTAACGGATTCTTGGCCCGCTTTCATCTCTTATTTAACGGAGTTGATGGTCCTATCCATCTTTTCTTGGAATGCAGGAAAGACAGTCACGAGTTGTCTTTTTTGCTGCCCCTTCGCTCTTGTCACTGGCATTCAATCCCACTTCTGACACCAAAAATTGTTGCGTGCGTACAGGTTCGTAACAGATTGAATGCACGCAGATGCGGCGATAGTTTGATAAAATGTGTTTTATCAAAAAGAAATACTTCAGAGTTCTGAAATTTACAACAAAAATAGTTGTAGAACTCTTCACAGTATCACAAAGTAGAATGAGAAGTTACACTTCAAGCTACTAGTAATGTTAAACACAACGCAACGCAAATCGCATCTAAAGCGCGAAGCTAAACTGGAGATATCTCAATACTCGGAACTCACACTGAACTAAACAGCTAACAACAACTTTGGAACTGACGATCTCGTCGGTCTTATTTAGTTTTTACCAGACCGCCGAGATATTTCTAATATTTCTCGAAATTACTGAAGGCATATGAATCTCAGATACGGTTATAGTTATATAATGCAATCAATTATAATTATTCAACACAATAACAGTTACAAATATACAGGAACTGGACTAAAATGTCGCCAAATGGTCACCAGGCTTCTCAGCTTTTGGTGATTTTTTCCATACATTTGGGGGAAAAATTAGTCGCCAAAAATCATCGGCAACTTGGCTATATCTCGCCAATCTAGTGAAATAACCATTTATTCAATGTTAAATAGTCTTGCCCCTGTATTCTTATTTTTTCGTCAGAGCTTCGTCTCTTTTAAGCATTTCATATATATGACATCATATAAAAAATACTGCAATTTTACTAAAATGATTTACATATATGCAAAATTGTAGCAGTACAAACAGCAAAATAAGATAACTAAGATTAAATTTTCACTGTAGACTAAAACTCAAGATGGAATATTCGTAATAAAATAAAACACAAAAATATCCTCTATATAGCACAGCATAAAAATTACCAAGTTATATAAGACAAAACAAAATTCAACTTTAATATATATTACTGTAATAAACTGTGGTTAGCTTAATATAAACGCTAGTACATATATATACTCTTAAATTCACAAATATAATCTTAGGTATTTTAATTACGCGTCCAAATCTGTTTCTATTTATTTATTAATTTTTTTGTACTACCTCAAGACTTTTCTCAGCTTTACAGTCACAATATTTAGTGTCTGTTTATAGTTCTCCCAGTGTTCTATCGCTCTCGTTTTTAAAACAGTCTTTCTGGATCATCTTGATTATTTCTTTCTCGGTCTTCAATTCAGCCCCTTGAATTAATATTTAATGTTTTGTGTCACATTTCAGAAAACGGCAATTTTCAGAAAATCTTATTACCCAAGCAACGAGGTTAACAATTTTACTGTATTTAAGAAAATATCAGTAATACCAACCTTTTTTCTCAATAGGCAGGTCTGTTGATAGTTAGCATTTTGTAACTAAACAAATTACATTCCTTTTCTGCTGTTGGAGGATTTCTTCTTCATTTACATCGAAATTATTGTTGGGCCGTTCTTCATGAGATAAATACATCCACTTGGGTCGTTACCACTTTGATTTCAATAAATGTTGAACAACCAGCGGCTGGTAAGTCAGCGGCATTCATCAATCCAGGATATGGTTCCACGATCTTTTGTCCGTCAGTTCTTTAATTTCCTTGACTCTATTATAATCAAAGATTTCCAAGGATTCATCTCTAGACATCCATGTTAAGATAAGCAATGAATCTGTCCAACAGTAAACTTCATCATATTTTATCTCGGGTAAAGTAGTAAAAGAGAGATTTGAGCTAATAGTGGCAGCAAGAAGATTCAGTCTGGAAACTGCAATCTCTTCTTTTCCAGTAGGGGCAACTGTGCTTCTTGCTTGAAGCAATAGCACTCTAACATAATTTTCTACTCGTATAAAAGCTGCAAAAGTACGTGCGTGTTTGCTCGTATCACAAAAGAAATGAACTGAACAATACTGAACCTCTTCTACTCCAAAATATCTGGGTAAAATAATATTTTGAAGGCAAATAATATTTCTAGCCCACCTAAAAAATTCATCTGGGATGTCCGAAGTAGGCTAATCTTCACATTAGCTTCATTTTCCAAATCTTCTGAAGCAATAATTTAGGAATCAGAATTACAAGTGCTGTCACTCCAATGGGATCAAATATCCTGTGAGCACCACAGAGGATTTTCTTCTTGGTAATTTGTCAAAACTTAGCTCATTGATGCATTCCATATTTATTAAGTGTCGAATTTTTTATTACATATTCAACATAATACTTTTGTATCCATATGCTCCACAGTATTGGGATCAGTGTACTCACTCTCTCTAAGATCAGATTTCATCAGTTCATAAATATGTGATCTGCCTCAATTTTTGATGCTGGAAATACAGTTGTGAAAAGAAAGAAAGCTTCCTCTCAGCTTTTGTATGAATTCTAGTGGGTACGTTGAACTTATAGAGTGTATATCTTCTATAACAGCAATAATGTTCTATTATTTTTATTAATAGTTATTTTTAATTTGTTAGCCTTTTGTATCTCTTATTAACTCACGTTTTCCTCGCCAGTATGTAAATCAGTTAGGGTGAACGAGAGTGTATTTGAATTGATGTAGCGAAAATCTTAGTTAATTAAGTGGTTTTCCTATTGTGAGAACATGTTGTTATTCAACCAGCTGTTAACTGTGAATCTTGACTTCGCAATCTTTTCCCCGAAATTATTATCTTGCCAGTGTAGGTTCCTGAATCAACCTGCTAGGTTAAATCAAATTGTGTAGTCTTGAATTTAGTAGTTACATAACCTTTTTAAGTTCCTTAACTAAAGTAGTAGTTCGTAGCTGTGTAACACAAAATTGTGGTGTCATAGTTTTTGAAGTGTTGAGTCATTTATTTTACAGTAGTTGTCTTTGATTATTTATTGAAAACAATAACAAAACATGATTTAAAACAAATAACAATATCTTACGCGGAAGAGTGTCGGATCAATTTATACATCTTATCATATCATCGTTCAGTTCTGTTCTGCCTCTATTTTCCCCCCGTCGCGGGAAAAACAAGCACCAGTTTATCCCTTTAGGGAATTATAGCTGGAACATCCTCCAGCCTGCGACGAAGGCGTTTATCATAAATTCAAATTCTTACAATAAAATAGTACATCTTATACTTTTACAAAATTTGTACCATACAACATAATATGAATACATTGTATATAAAGGATATTTTAATAATACTAGCTGCTACTATACACTTTATCTTACTAACTACCACAAGCTAAATGAAAATAGAAAGAAAACAATTATCATCATACAAAACTAATACAAGTAACAGATTTCAATTAGTAAAGAAATACTAAATAGATACCTGAAAATTTCCAAAAAACAATCATTCATCAATCTTTTCAAGTTCCAAAGGATATAACATTTGGATAGGCCTTTTTATTACACCTGAAGAAGTTTTTACTGTGATACTTCTTACCTTGTTATCACGGCCTCTATGCATTTCCTTCACCTTTCCCAGCTTCCACAGCTGCCGAGGTAGTTTGTCATCCCCTATCAAAACTACATAATTTATATTAAAATCGTTGGTTACATTAACAGGTTTGAAACAATTTGCACCTTTTAATTGGAGAAGATACTCTCTTTTCCATCGTCTCCAAAAATCATTTAAAATTTTTTCTCGATATAAATATCTTTTGATTAAAACTCTTTTGTTACTTGCAATATGTTCTTTAACACAAACGTAAATAAGTGGCCTAGAGTTTAGAATAGATTCTATTTCTGTCAAAATAGTTTGCAATCCTTCAAAGGAAACTAAAGCCTTTCCTAGTACCTTTCTCAAAATACCTTTTGTAATCTTCACCATTCTCTCCCAGTATCCACCCCACCAAGCTGCTCTTTCGACGATAAAATGCCATGTTATTCCCTTCGTACCAAAATAATTTTGTACAGATGGATCAATGATATTTGCATATAACTTCTTCAGTTCTATATCTGCACCTTTAAAAGTTCTGGCATTGTCAGAGTTTATATTTCGGCAAACACCTCTTCTTGAGACAAAGCGACGAAATGATAGAAGGAAATGTTCAGTCCTTAGGCTAGAAACAATTTCAAGATGAACTGCACGTGTAACTGCACAAGTAAATAAACAGATGTAAACCTTGTCTGCACCTTTCGTAAACAAGGGACCAGCGAAATCGGTGCCAGTGATTTCAAAGGGATTCACTTCATGAATTCTGTCCGCTGGTAATGGAGCAATCACTTGAGTGCCCTTTTTAGCCTTGAATTTCCTGCAAACGAAACAGTTATTCAAGCACGACTTTACAGCTTGTCTGCCTCGGATAATCCAATAATTTTCTCGAGTTTGAGTGAGTGTATCTGAAACACCAGCATGAAGCAAGTTCTCATGCTCTCTTTTAATTAACAATTCAGTGAATTTAGATTTTCTTGGAATAATCCATGGATGCTTTTCTTGAAATTTAAAATCAGAGTGTTGTAATCTACCACCAAGACATATAAGTCCTTCTGCGGTTAGAATAGGGTTTAGACCATATAGTTTGGAATCGGAACTAAGTGATTCATTTCGTGTCAGTTTAATAAAATCCTTTTCAAACTCACTTCGCTGTGTAAAACGAATCCAATAGCGTTCACGACTTACAAGTTCTTCTGCAGTTAGTGTTGCTTTAAACTTTTCAGATTTCCTCTTACAGTTATTAATAAACCGTAGGACGTAGGCAGTGATTCGAAGAACCTTAGATAAGTCACTGTACCTATGCAAATTTAACAAGCCATCGGTACGTTCAGCATATGCTGGTAAGGCAGTACAGCTCCCTTTTATCTCCGTTTCTGCTTCAAATGTATCGATATCAGCATTCGGTATTTCTTCAGTATTTAGAACATCAGCTTCTATTAACCACGAGGGTCCCCTCCACCATGTTTCATCATTAATTAAGGAACCTGCACTTACTCCTCTAGTGAGTTTATCCGCTGGATTCAGTTTTCCGTTGCAAAAATTCCAATTCGATGGATTAGTCTTTTCTTTGATTTCCAACACTCTATTGCGGACGAATCGCTTCCAATCGTTTGCAACACCTCTATTCCAATGTAGACATATTGTGGAATCTGTCCATATAAAAATGTCACTTTCTTTCAAAGAAGAAAACGTGGATCGTACATACTCAGCTAATCGTGCGGAAATCAAGTTTGCTAATAATTCTAAACGCGGCAAGGTCACTTTCTTCAGTGGAGCTAGACGACATTTTGAAATGATAAAACTTGTCGTACATTTGTCATGGTATCTAATCTTGAAATATGCGACCGCACCGTAAGCTTTCGGGCTTGCGTCAGAAAATATATGTACTTCCAGCTGCTGAATCTCCAGCTCATTAAAATATGGTCGAGGTATGACAAGCCTCTCAAGCTGTGTTACTTCATTGCACCACTTCTGAAACGTAAACTCCAATTCTACTGGAATATTTTCATCCCATTTTAATCCCTTTTCCCACATAATTTGCACTATCAATTTAATTCTAACACTGAATGGTGTAATTAAACCTAATGGATCAAACAACATGCCACATGCACTTAACACTATACGTTTTGTTGGTGTCGCATATTTAAATTTAGTAAATTGGTTCAGATCTATCTTCAATGTGTCCTTATCATTGTCCCAAATTAATACTAATACCTTTAACGGTATATCTATCTGATTCGTTGGTGTCCGACATTCCATTTGGGTTTCTTTCCATCTTTGATTAAGGATCGTTGAATTAGAAGACCATTGCCTTAAATTCATGTTCTCTTCACTCAATATGAATTTAGAGTCTCTTGTTAAAGATACCGCTTCTTCAACAGTTGATGCCCCACTTAGTAAGTCATCAACATAAAGATCTTTCAAAATAGAACAAGCTTCATTGTGTGAATGTTATATTTCTTTAAATGGAGTCGTATAGTGGCTGTCAAAATAAAAGGACTGCATTTGACACCAAAGGGAATACGTGTCATTCGTAAAATTCTGATATCACGACCATTGAAATCAAGTTCGGTTCCCCCCTCACTTCTCCACAAAAACTGTAAGAACTTTCGATCCTCCTCAACTATGGCAATCTCTAAAAACGCTCTTTGAATATCAGCACAAAATGCAATTGCGTGATAACGAAATCTTAGAATAATCCTGAGCAAATCTGGATTAAGGTTAGGACCACTCTCTAAACAATCATTGAGGGACTGCTCATCTCTAACCTTTGACGACGCATCATACACAATTCTAACCTTCGTACTTTCCTTTGATTCGCGTACTACAGCATGATGAGGCATAAAATACCCAATTTTTCTAACATCATCTCCATGAAATGCAACTTGCTCAATAATACCATCCCTTAACTGCTCATTAATTATTTCTTTATAACGAAAGTACAGATGCGGATCATGCCTAAATTTGTTATTTAAGCTTATCAAACGTCTTTCTGCAACTTCATAATTACTGCTCAATGTGTTACAACCCTCCTTCCATAATAATTTAGTTTCGTACCTCCCATTTTTAAACGTGGTATTTCTTTCAAACATGTCTATGACATCTGCAACTGATCGCGAAATTTCCTTCTCCTGATTTATTCCTATAGCCTCCAAATCCCACAGATTCCGAACTCTTTCAAATTCTGTTTCTTCCTTCACGGAGATATGATTTACACAAGTCTTATCAGAATCATAATTTCCATGATCATCCGATCCCATTTCCTTACCTTGGATTACAAACCCAAACAAACTATCCGTAATTACTAAACGTTTTCCTAATCTTATGTTTCTTTCATACAAAATTTCCCAAATGTAATCTGAGCCGATCAACATATGTATCTCTTTCGTATTTCCAATGTCGGCCAATTCTATTCCCTTACTTAGAGCTATGTTTCTAACCCACTTTGAAGGAACTTCTATGTGATCATGTGTAATCGTATCAATTACTACTGCCTCTATGCTGAGTTTTTTACTAGGGTTGATTCTATTCTGCAAATCAAGTTGAACTATGTTATATTGCTGTTTAGGTTTACGCTCGTTACCAAACCCATATATTTCAAACGTTTCACATCTGGTAACCTTCAATCCTAACGAGTCGGCAGTTTTCCTTCTTATGAATGTTCTGTTGCTCCCGCCGTCTATTAACACCCTCAGCATTTCGCTTTTTTTATTTGTTTTTACTATGGCGCTGAATGTTTGCAATAAAACCGGGGACGCTCCTGCGCTCTCGGATTTGTTTACAGATTCCCTTTTACTTCCTCCGAAGCAATGCATTGACTGTACGGTAGATAAATTGTTGTCCGTTTCCTTATTTGATTCGACTGAATTATTTGTCGGTTCAGCCTTATCGCATATTAAACAATTGTGAGGTTTTTTACATATTTTGCACAGCTGGTCCTTTTTCCAGCAAAATTCTGATGTATGTCTATGTTTTAGACAAATGTAACATCGTCCTTGTGTTTTTAACGAATTTCGTTTTTCGGTTAATGGTAAAACTTTCGTTTTTCAGTTAATGGTAAAGGACATTTCTGAGTTACGTGAGATTTATCCGAACAGAAATTACATACTTCATTCGCTACGGCTGTTAAAGCAGTCGCTGTTGGAATGCGCGCCTTTGAAATATTTCGTTTTGAGTCTACACAAAATTTATTCTGATAATTTTGACTCGCTCCTCTATTACTAAAAGGAATTTCATTTCGCTTGAAGAGTTTTGAAATATTTCATTTTGAGTCTACATAAAATTTATTCTAATAATTTTGACTCGCTCCTCTATTACTAAAAGGAATTTCATTTCGCTTGAAGTTTTTTGAATCTGATAATAAAGACGACGCTTCTCTTATTTCTACCTCCTTTCTCAAAAACTCAACTAAGTGTTCTATATCAAATGAGTCACGCGATTCGCGTTGTCTATTGTAATACAAATTTAACGCTTCTGGAATTTTCTGTAGTATTACTGGGCAAAGCAAACTACTATAAGTGCCTGCTGGAACACCTAAAGACTTCAATGATGGAATTTGAATTTCAATCGTATCATACATTTTTCGCAATGCTGGAACGTTCGCGCATGTCTTAACGGAATCAATCAACAACAGTTTATTCATGTGCGAGCTTATAATCAAATCTAGCCTTCCGAATCTTTCTTTTAACAACTTAATTGAGGAATCATAATTTTCGTTTGTTAACGAAAATCCCGAAACTGCTGACAAGGCAGTACCTCCTAAAATGTTTTCAGATGCGAAAACTTTTCAACCTTGCTTAAGGAATTGTTATTATGAATAGCTACCTCGTAGGAATTCCAGAAATCCAACCAAGAACTACAATCACCATAAAACTTCTCAATACTTAATTTCGGAAGCTTAACTACACTACTTTCGTTTCTTACTACGCGTTGTTCCAACCTAACATTTTCATTAACCCGAATTTCATTTTGCGAAACCCAGTTAAAAGTACTTTCTATTTGCCTATCTATTTTCGTTTTCCATTGAATACCGCGTTCCTGATATTCTTCACTCTCAGCAATTTCGTTTTCTAACTCATCTATACCGATTATTGCTTCTATTTCACTATCTAAACCCTTAAGATTCTTTATCTTTTCAATCAACTGGTTTCTTTAATCTCAAAGATCATCAAGCTTTTGTTCTTTACTATAAATTTCACTTAAAGGTTTTTTTATTGCGTCTTCAATTTTTGTCAAAAGATTACAAAAAAGCTGCCTAATGCAGTTTCGTTTCTGCCTTAACCTTTCCACTCTTTTCACCATGTTTGCATAAACTACTTCTGTTTTCAAAACTAAATTTCAAATCAATTTACAACAACTAAATAATCAAATCACCACTATAAATTCAAAACTTCCTATCACATACAAATTCATAACACTTCAAGAACTGAATCTAAAGGGACCTACCTCAATTCCATGGTCGTGAATCAGAAACTTTCAAAACAAAGGAACATTCCATCAGAAGGTCAGCGTGGTTTCATCACGTCCGGCTCACCACAAAATTGTGGTGTCACAGTTTTTGAAGTGTTGAGTCATTTATTTTACAGTAGTTGTCTTTGATTATTTATTGAAAACAATAACAAAACATGATTTAAAACAAATAACAATATCTTACGCGGAAGAGTGCCGGATCAATTTATACATCTTATCATATCATCGTTCAGTTCCGTTCTGCGTCTATTTTCCCCCCGTCTCGGGAAAAACAAGCAGCAGTTTATTCCTTTAGGGAATTATAGTTGGAACACTGTGTAAGCACGTAAGTCCGTGCAATCTGCAAACCATTGCGTTGAATATAAGGATTTTTTACGCCCTTCCCTTGTTGCATCCATTTTCGAATTCGCGAGAAGTCGCAGCTTAAATAGCTTTAGTTACATTGTATGGTAACAAAGAAGACTACGTCCTGTTGAGCTTGCAGATGATGCTGTATCACAAAGCCCAAAAGGAAATGACTTAAAGACACTTCAAACACAACTTGACAATGTCGGTACCGTTTCAACTCGCCTCTGCTGTCAAGCCGTAAGAAACGTAGAAAATCTCTGTCAGTAGACAAGACACTTATCTGGAGTATACCTTCCGATATCTGCAATAACACCTATCTTCTTGGTACGGAAACGAATTAAAATGCTTGTAATTAACTCAATAAGATTTTTTGTCTTCTCTAAATAGTCGTTGAGGTTCGGTGACCCCTTCGGTTTGGCAGAAGCATCAAAGACCTGTCTTATTCTACTAGTTCTCTCTTCCTTCACAAAGAGACGATGTGGTAAACAGTACACAGTATACAGTAAGGGTCTGTTGATCTTTCACATCTTCTGCAATCTGCTCTTTGAACCAATCAGAAAAAAACATTTTCATACTCCTTATACAATGATTGGGACTTAAGACGTTGCATAGTAACATGTACATTCAATCTTTTCAGCGCTAAATAATAATTATCTGGAAGTGAAGGAGGATTTTCCATACATGGCAAGTGCATAACATAATGACTGTCTTCAACGTTAACCGTCTCTATAAATTGTTCCTTCGCAGCTTCCAGGAGTTCAAATTTGGTCTTTTGTGCATGTGGGTCAGTAATTCCAAGCGAGTTCTATAACCACAAATTCATTATTAATTGAAAATATGGAAGTGATAATAAAACATGTATTTTCATCGTTTGAAGAATTCGGTATACGCCTGTTCACAGTCCACCTGAAATGTTTCTCACTGATAGTGAAACCACATGGACCACCAATCATTAGCTTTCCAGCTATATCAGCTCCAGTTAAAACTTCAGTTATAATTATCAGCGATGTCTGTATTACGGTTTGATAGTTCTTTCAACACAAAGCTCCGGAACTAGTGGCGGAACGGTCTTGCAGATCATTTCTTGGCTTAATACTTTGAAGTTTCATTTATAACTTCCATCAGTACTGGATGAATACAATCTCGAAAATAAGGTCTCGAGATACACACCTTCTCGAAGAATAAGGTCTGGGCATAAGGGCTGACTGTCATAGACCTTATAAGAAATAGACCAACTCAAATGAGTTTTCTCCCTCGTCTGACGCATTTCCTACTGTTCCCTTGACCACATCCGGAGCAGTGGGGACGATTTGCAAAAAACTAACAATGGTTGGTTATTGCAGAGCGTATAATTGAGAAAAGGATGGTTGTAGCCCCTCATTTCACAAATTAGAATTTTTATATATTTTTATTTTTGAAACTGAGATTGATTTTTGAATATTTAGCATATTTATCAAGTTTAATTAATGTTCCAAATAATTATAGAGCTGTTACATACTTTGAGGCCTGTATATTTGTTTAGCTTTTCCTATGCTGTACCGAAATTTGTAACTACTTCCTTTCGAAAATAATATTTTAAATCTGAACTAACAAAAAATTTCAAACAAACAATTTTCATGCTTTTTATTGATGTAAATAAATGAAAAATGTTAAAATATATAAAAAGAAATTTTTGGAAGGTTTTGTTTCAAATTCTAAATTGCGCTGCTTTTTAAAATTATGGGTGAATATTATAGTATAATTTCCAAGTTTTAATTCAGTTATATTTTATAATACATCATAGTGATAAACAGTTTTAACAGCTTAATAATTTTTATACATTTATACTAATGTTCAAAGTGTATTTAACTGTAATAATTAATCGTGCTAGTATTTTATAGTAGCACAACTAATTATTACAGTTAAATATTATTAATTTATATTATTTACACACTACTGTGTTAAAACGTATTGTGCTAGTATTTTTTAAAATTTATTTCTAGATCTGCATAATTTTTTTTTATTTACCTTGAATTTAATTTATTATCCCAAAGGGCCGATAGCCCAGAAAGGCTATTAGTTTCGAAACGGTCTTTTGCGCTGTCTCAGTGTAAATGTCCATTTCACTTTGCAAATTGTTGCCACTAAATATCATCGCCCTGTATTATATTTAAAGAAATATAATAATGAAGATTCTGCATGAATACATGTATGTTTCTCGCACTGTGGAAAAACGACGATATCTAGAGTCATCAAATTTTAAATAACGTAATCCTCCATTCGAATACGTGCACTTGGATCGCCGAATTTCGAATTTGTTTTAATCCATTTCCTATTTTGTAAAACTTTAACGAATTTTTGATTAACGAACTCAGAGATTTCAAAGCGAGTAATGGCAACACTACGGAAAATAAAATTTTTAATTTCAGAGCGGAAATTCTACAGATATGCTGTTTTCAAATTTTAAATTGAATTTAATATGGCTTACGTGCGAAGACATGATGTTCCATAAATAAAGGTAACTCGCAAATCATTAAAAAAGTCCCTTTGGGCGTAACATAAAATCTGAGTGCTTCCAGATTTTATTTTATTTTGTCTTTAAAAAATTTTTTTTTCATTACACTTACAAAAGTTTATACTCCGAATTTTTTGAATTATTAAAATATATAATCATGTTATGATCATTTGTAATGTTAATAATTAATGATCATATAATCAAATAAATGATCGTCTTGTAATGCTATAATAATTTTAAAACTCTGCCTGAAAATGCTCATAAAATTAAAAAAAAAAAATATCAGATCTTGTTTAATTTTGCCTTATTTGTTTCAAAGCATCATGTACTATCAATCTTGTACACAAAAGTAAGTTTATAAATTTTGTGCTTAGAGTTTTTACCTTTTTACCAAAGTAAAGATGTTTGTTTATACAAGAATCACTCTTGAAAAATGCACAAAGCAGTAAAAAGTGCTTTAATGAGATATATTAAATCTTATTTGAAAAAAGTGTGACGTTCATAATGTCATCACTTATACAACATATCACATGTAATAATTAAAAACAGTTATGTGATACAAATCCTATAGGTTTTACTGTTAAATTAAACCAGATCGTCCCTACTTCTTCTTGCGGACATGTGGGGGACGTGCGCTCCGCCCACTGGGTTAGTCTATCTCTTATCCGGTCCATGCTAACTGGTCACGAACGGAAGACCGACAAGGAGAAGCGAAAATTATCTCCCTTAAGCTCTAACCAATAAATACTACAGTGATGAATCCACAAATTTAGGTGATTTTACTACGCTCTCGTGTTCTATAGTCGTATTCTGCCTTGCATTCAAAGCCTGATTTTAAATTAAGCTTTCCGAAACCTTTTGGAAAATTGATAAGGAATTAAGAACAATAAAAAATATAAATACTGTGTGTGAATTTTTTGTCCCGAAATTCGTAGACTCTTGCTTCTCAAATGGTTTGTGAGAAATTAAAATAAAATATAAAAATAACTGCTAAATAATAATTAATTAATTTTAATTAATTAAAAAATCTGAAAGTTTTCAGATTTTAGATTACGTCCAAAGAGGCGTTTATTTAACATTTTGTGTGTTACCTTTATTTGTTAAATACCATGTTCTTCGCACTTAAACCATAAAATTCAGTTTAACAGCAATATCGCAAAATTATTTTAAATTCTGCATATCTTTAGAAATTTCGGTACACGCTCTCACGCGCTGGAGATAAAAATGTTTTTCTGTACAACATTGGTATAGCTGGCTTTGAAATCTTTGAGTTTGTTAATGAAAAATTCGTTAAAGTTTTAGAGAATATTGTTACGAATTTCACATTTATTTGGCTATTTATTTAGAACTGTAATTAGAATTCCTTTTTATTTTCCCGTGCAACGCACGCAGACGATTTTTGAAGAGAAAGCTACGTCTTGCATACATTTGTGCAGATTTTTCATTTTTTAAAATTTAATGCAGAGCGATAACATTTAGTGGCAACAATTTGAAAAGTGATACGCCGTTTTTGTGTTTCCGACACAAAATCGCAAAACGAAAGTAATAGTCCTTCGGGACTAAATCCCTTTGGACTAATAATAATTAGGTACATAATTTAAATAACAATAATTGAGAAATATGGCATAAAAATTAATCAAACAAATGAAGAGATAGTGTGAAAATTACAAATATTAAGGCATGATGCTACAAGATTTCAGGCTGAAAAGAACAGTGAATAAATACAATGGACAGCATTTCATTTCCTTTGTTTATAACATATAATTTTCATTCATATATTTCGGGGGAAAACAATAAAGAACTTAACTTGAAAATATAACATCGAACACTAACATTTTTAAATTCAGAAAATGCAAAAAGCCTTGAACAGTAAATTTTTTATTCTAAATTTTGATTTTAAAGTGAGGGTGTTTAAAGGAATTCTAGGAATTAATGAAACTATTACTTCAGCTGCAAAACAAACCAAAAAATGTGTACTTGCAAAATGAAAAAAATCTGATGTGTACACCTCATGACTTCCTTGTACGGAATATTAAATTATAAGCATTTTGCATTTCATTTAAACTTATTGGATTGAATCAAATCTACTTCGTTTATAGCGTATAAACCACATTAGGATAAATGCAGTCTTTAAAATTCATTATATTTATTTACCATAGCGACACTCTGGCGCTAGGTTCACTTAACAGCGTTACATCTCATTCATTTTATAACTCAGAATGCACAAAAATTATGTATATCATCAGAAGAATTATCTAATCGTTGCCCCATGTTCTATTCAAATACTATAATAAATCTAAAACGATGTATATGAGAAATCAATCAATCAAACAAACAAACAAAAAGGAAAAAAAGAAAAAAAAAGAACCAATTTTTTTCACAGATGATTCAGTATTTCTCATTCAATTAAGTCAGGTCTCACTTCGCGATAAGGGAAAAATATATAAAACCTCAAAATATCTTTATTAAAAATTACGAAGTAAATTTTAAACACTTATTTTCTCGAATAAGTTCCAGAATGGATTGAGCATGAATTAATTCGCAATAATAAGAGAAGGCGTTATCTTTGTTGTTGTGAAGCTTAGTTTCTCTAGATTGGCAACAAATACACTATTCTGCTAAGTTTCACGTGTAGACAAATATGGTCGCTATGGCGAAAATAATTAGGCTTAGCCGTACTTAAACAACTTTTAAATTATTGATAATTCTGCAATTATAACATCCAGGTTAACTAAAGCGTGGCCTTCGAGAACAAGGCCTTACAGCTTAGTGACATTGAGCGTGTGACGTCATTACAAAGAGTGCATGGATCTTTTAAGAAAGAGTGCATGGACCATCTCTTATAAGGTCCATGAAAGAGTGCATCCCTTCTTCGGGGGTGAGGGCAACGCTGGGCCAAAGGTTATTGTTAGTTCTGTCATTGCTTTGAAAGAAGAGGTTGAACTGTAATTCTTGACCTACCGGGATTTTTCTGTATTTGGTTTTCTTAAATTTGAGGTTTTTGGAAATTTAAAAGTTGTTCCAGAAATAATATAATGCCTTACATGTGCTCAGTGCCGCGATGTAATGGCAGTTACAAATCTGGAGCTAAAGTAAGTATTTTCAATTTTCCTAATGATGCTGATATGAATGAAAAGTGGATCCGTGCAATAAAATGAAAGGACTTTATTCCAACTAAAAACAGTAGGGTGAGCTTTCATTACCATGATTTCATTGATACTTAAAGGGAAAATTAAATGTTCGATATGTTTAATATGTCTGTTTTTAAAGCCAAGACGATTTCCATGTAAAAACTAGTGTAAAATATAAAAGTAAACAATAACTAGTGTAAAATGTAAAAGTGATAAATCATTGCTAATCGTAATAAATCATTGCTAATGTAAACAAGCAGTGCAATAAGCTTTTGTTTCCTGTAATTTGCCTTAAATTCTGTGATTTTGTTAATAAATGCATGTTGCTTCATAAATTGCAAGTGAATATTCTGATGGTTAATTATTGTGTATTATGATTATATATTAATCATATAACATTTAATATTCAGTGCTGAACTTAAAGCAATAATCAGAAAAATACAGAATCTAGAACTTAAAATACCATTTGCAATATTTAATTTATTTCGGCTTTTATTTTTAACGCATTTGTCATTATAGTTTTAGAGATTTGAAAGTAATATTGTTTCTCATTTAAAAATTCAAATTCGTGAGCTTAATAATTTTAAGGGAACACATTACCCTTTCAACTCTTTTTATCACATTGTTAAATTTATTCTGAAAATTGTAATTAATATTATAAACAAAACTTGAAAAAAAAATATTGTTAAACAAGTTGCTTATAAAACTTGGAATTATTTTTTTAAATTTCATTTTTAAAAATTTGTTATTACGTTACGGGACGTCCGGTATTCTATACTGTCATTGCACTTTCACTGATATGATAAGGCTCTACCACGTGCACTTCGGTAACGAGATGTGGGAACCTCGGCTAACTACCTCGCAAATTTCAAATTTAAAGTATATTCTGTAGTGTAGCTCTCTCAAAAAGTTATATCAAAACTCACGCATAGTTACAGTCACAACCTTCAACCTAGAAAGCTCGGAAATTTATTATTATGTTCATAAATTTTAACGTGGACATATCAAGACTTTCCTAAAGAGTAATTCAGATAATAATAAAAATTCATATCATAATTAAAAAATTATTTAATAATAGCAGCCGACAAAAACTAAAGCAAAATGATTTTCATTGACAGTTTAAAAATAGATCTTTGGTTTTTATTCTCTAGGAATATGGGTCATTGCAAGTTTAATAATTATTTTGATGATAACAGGGTTATTTCCATAACAACATTTGACTTATCATTTTAAAATAATGCTGACATTAAAAATTATCAAAAAATTACATTTTAAAGTATTTAAGCTGATGACAAAAATTATCAAAAAATTACATTTTAAAGTATTTACACCAATAAATAAATGATGAAATATGCCTTTTTTAATATTTAGTTTATTGTAAACGATCTTTTACACTAGATTTTGTTTTAAAGAAATAAATGTAATAACAGAAAATGCTGGTTCTTTTATTTTATCGCCATACTGAACAAAATTACATACTATGTATTTAGAAAAGACTGTGAGAGAAATCGAGTACTTGTAAAATGCTCTTTTTATTCATAGTTTTCATGTATAAATGAACAATAATGTACAGTGTTTTGTTTTCAGTTCGAAAGCTTCATATTTTTACGTTATAAAGTGTTGAAAAGTTTTTTTTTTCAAATTATGGAAAAAAAATGGGATTAAAATAAATAATTATTGATCACCCAGGTGAAAATTTTTATCAAGCGTTAAGAAAAATAAACTCAGATATTTGAAGTCTTAAAGCATGAAGTATAATAAATGTTAAGATAGTATTACTTATTTCATAATTTTCTATTTACTTTACATCCGAATAACATAAAATTAGCTTAAGCGCGCTGTGGGTTCACTCGCTTTCAGTGGAGAAGAGAGGTTTCTTCGTACTTCTTATGGTGACGTCACGAGAAAGCTGGATGGGCTTGTTTCTTGAAGGCCACGACTAAAAGCATAAAAACCTTAACCGAAAGATAAGAACAACATAATTCAATCCTATTTAAAGCAAAAACTGCACAATTTACAAGCATATAAGAATAAAGAAACTGACCTCAATGAGCTGAGTAACGGAGAGGCTATATATACATATATTTATGTACCTTTGGTTCAGCCGATTGCAACCAAAATAGGAGGTGCACATCTACATGTTATAGCAGTCTTATATACAAAATTTCAACGTTCTGAGGCTACTCGTTTTTGAGTTATACGAGATACATACATCCATACGTATGTACGCACAGACGCCACGAGAAAATTTATTCAGAATTCATTTTAAACTAGTTTTATAATTTTTTTTTCGTGAAAAAGAGTCCTTTATTTTGTCCTTACGTCCAGACATCACGCAAAAACATCGTTAAATTGCATTCGATAGCAGTCAAAATGGATATTTTCCTTGAAATAGGAGGCTCGAAATTTTTCGCGATTACAATCTTTCTTTTTACTTCGCACAAGGAAGAAAAAAAATATGATGTGTACACCACATGACTTCTTTGTACGGAATACTCAATTTTACGCATTTTGCATTTCATTTGTTTAAATTATTGTTTTAGTAGTGCATGATTTGCTTTAGTTACAGGTCCATGGATTACACTGCCCGGTACGTACTTGGGAAGAGAACAAATGTTACGAATTCTGTATATATATTAATAATTTTGGTGTAGTAGCTTTCGTATAATGCAACAGAAAAATGCTTGAAAAGAAAAAACTCTGGCAGAGAAATAAGGTTACAGGGACACGTTCAGTTAACATTGATATAAATGGTTATTTCGCCAAATTTGCGAGGTAGCACAGAGTTGCGATGCTTTGGACGACTCATTTATAATCTCCAAGTTTGGCGAGAAATCTCCAAATGTCGCCAAACTTGGCTATCAGTTGGTCATATTTTGGTCTGGTCACTGTATAACTGTAATTTGATTAATTCCTATATGTAACTTTAACCATATGTGCCTTCCAGTATTTTCGAGAAGTGGAAGGTTTCTCGGCGGTTGGGAGAAAATTGTTTAAGATTGGAGAAAGCATTAGTTCTCAGTTTTTAATTCAAAGTTAACTTCGGAATATTGAGAGATCTCCGCGCAAGCTTCGCTTTTTAGATGCGCTTTGCATTGTGTTGTGGCTTAACGTTTTTAGTAGTATGAAGTAGTAACTACTGATTGCGCTTTGTCATACTGAGAAGAGCTGCACGATTATATCTGCGGAAAGTTTCAGAACTGTAAAATGCTTCTTTTGGAAAAAATAAATTTTCTTAAGCTATCATCAGTTCATGCATTCAGTTCATTATGAACCCGTGCGTAGGCAACAATATGTTTATATAGTATAATCACATTAACTACATAAAGAATGAAAATTTCTCGTTCATTGTATAGAAATATTCTGTTTCACTATTTTTAAAGCAACGTGAAGATGAATTTGTAGCTATTGGAAAATCTACTTGCGGCTCTTAAACTTTCTCAAATTCTAATACGTGATTTCATTTTTCATGAAGTTTTGCTTTCTCTGCTATCTAGCAATAACAAACATAAAATTTCTTAAAATAAGATATAGAATTATACCAAAAGGATTTAAATAACGTGGAATGGAAGGCGCTGTAAAAGTTAAATTTTTATATAATATCCCCACAGTAAGAATTCTATTTACTTAAATAGTCACGATGCTTTGAACACACTAAGCGCTAAGTCTGTTTTTCTTTCTTTCCGTTTAGTCCGCATTATCCCATTTCAACGATGTGATGGCGGCCGGGAACCTGTGTAGAATTTGACAGAATATAGATTTGATAGAAGAATATAATTTTTTTCTATTATATATAGTTAGTCGACAGGGACAGACGAGGTCTGAATGAAAAGCGCATTGTCAATTATTGTTGATTGATGCGGTTCAAATGGAAAGTATAGTGTCAGTCACCAGTGACTGATACAGTCCGAACTGAAAGCTTAATGTCAGTCACCTGTAACTATCATGGCTCTTAAACTGTTAAAAATTTCAAACATTTTGTAAGGTTTATCTTATGTTAATTAACAGTTATTTTAAGTTTTTTATCTTTCCTATCTTATTCTAATTTCAGCTTAAAATTTCCTGCCAGAATGTAATTTCAGAAACGCAGATAATGCAAATGAGAAAGAGTACTATTTAAGTCGTTACTTAACCGACTTCGAGAGAGAGAGTTTGAGTCCCTGAGTAGCGCGCGTTTGCCTTCTAGCTACGGCTCTCTTAGCTGTTATTACGCTCGGCCATATCTTAGGCCCTTGCTAGGCTTCGCCGATTTAATTAATACTTAGGGGCCAACTAGTTAGATTTTGATAGCTTCGGCTATATCCTTTAAGAGCTTTAGTTAGGCTAATTTTAGTTCGAATTATTAATATTTAAGTTCAAGCCCGAGAGGCGGCTTTATGTAAAGTTCCAAGTCGGAACTGATTGTAAATATACTGAGAAATAAAGGGTTATTAAACCCTATTTCAGTGTTTATTCTGTTCACACACTTAAGCGATTATTCACTTATTAGTGTTCGTGGGGTTCTGAGCTAGAACTTTAGATTTAAATAGTTGAACCTCATAATTTCTACAGATATTCCACAGCAAATTCACTGACTTATGTAATGTTTTCGTTCAGATATCGTTTTAGAGTTTTAAAAGAAAATTTAGAGAGCAACTTATGCCAAAAATGGCTCGTTTTGACGACTTTTGGTTTCATCTTGTGCAAAACAGCATTTATTATTAAATTTGAAAGTACATATTTAATAAAGTTCTGTGAACTTTGGATCGAAAGCCGCAGAACGCTTTGTTTTGAAATGATAAAAGCTAAATGAATATTTTGCTCATTGAAGTTCAATGAGTAGTCAGTTATCGTTCTGAGGAAATCATATAAAAATTTAATATAACAAATTCTGCTACACTATGAAGAGAGTGTGACTGTTAATCCTGATTATAATTATTGTGCAAGTATTTTATTATATTACACGTTTTTTAAAACACAGAGTAAAAGATGGAATAATTGAAAATATGATAAGACAAGAAACAATTATACAATACATAAGAATAAGCAAACATATATTTTTATTATATTTATACACGTACATAATTGAAAATCCAAACTAAAGCCAGTTTTGTTAGCCCAATACATAACAGAAATAAAAGATCATAAAGAATTTGAAGATCAATAAAAAATTTAGCAGAAATTTTCACACAGAAGAACAGAGAGACGAAATAAGTAATGCAATAGAAGTAAAGTTTCATCTGGTACCTGCAAGGAAAAAAAAAAGATTTGTTTTCCTACTTCAAACAAAACTAATTTACAATTCTGTAATAATCAGAGTAAGTTTCAAAATAAAAAAAACAGCCAAATGTTTGTGAAACATATGTAAAAAAGGAAATGTCATGGCTCTCAATCGTGATTTATGCTCTAGATTGAAATAATAGAAAATATATTTTGGAAAAAATGTTAACAATTTTTAAAAATACTTTGTACTCTGACTTTTTACATTCCAGCCACCGGAAAGTCACCTAGACGGGTGTTTAAAAAAAAAGCTGAAAAAGTAATTTGAATATAAATATACTCCGGCCCAAAATTACATGACTACATTTTCTCTCGAATTTCTGAAAACTAATGGACAAATTTTTAATGAAATTTGGTATATGCATTTATAACAGAGAAAGAGACGAGACATTCAAAAGTCATTTTATATGCATTTGCTTATCAGTAAAGCTCATAATGCAGGGATTCCAAAATACAAGTTGCGATTTTGAACTAACAATGAGTCTAATAAGTTACGGTCCTCTCTTACAGCCAGACAGTATGACAATCCTGTCCAGTATGCTGTCATACTGGACAGGGTGCAGTTGAGAAATCCTTGTGGCAGTCGATCCTACTCCTGCAGCAAGGTAGTTTTGAACTCTAGGATGGTTCTCGGATGGGGATGGAGAGATGAAATTGCCCAAGAGCATCCCTGATATGCTCTAATGGGTTAAGGCAAGGAGCTGGTCAATCCATATGGTGAATAGCCTTCCTTTCCAGGTAATCGTCGACCCGATGTTGGCGAGCTTTGTCGGCCATTAACAGGAACCCAGGACCAACTGCGTCCCTGAAAATTCGAACATAGGGCTCTAAGATCTTCTTCCTGTACTTCATAGCAACCAGGGAGCCTTTGTCAAACACATGCAGGGGTGTGCGGCCGTCCAGCGTAATGCTTACCCAAACCATTATACCTCTACCACCGTAATGATGCTTTTCCATGGTGAAGGAGGGTTGGTATCGTATTCTAGGCTCTTTTCAGATACATATATGCCAAGAATGAGTGTCCAAACTGAATATCGATTCAGCTGTAAACAAGCATGGTTCTGCACGGAAGTCTGATTCAAGACACATGTTGTTTGCACCATGCTAAACGCGCTTTGACGTGCGTTGCAGTGAGCGGGGCGAAAACAGCGGGTCTTACAGATTTATCTCCTGAAGCCTTCGGACAATAGTAGACCGAGAAACTCGGGTTCCAATAACAGAATACAGCTCACATGAGAGCTGGGAACATATAGTAATCCAATGCCGGCCCTGTTGATATTTGTCTTCCTAAATTTTCGATCATCACACGTCTGACAAGTCCTTTATGAAAGCTTAGTAGACAAACCAAAAATTGTATAATGATTCACAGCTTCATCACTACAAATTTCAGGCAATAATGTGAAATTTTGCTACCGTAAACGTTTATTTTTAAAGGTCTGATGTTTTATTTTCTAAAGTAGCCTCTACCTACAGACTCCATTTCAAAGTCCATTTGAGATTTTTTAACCTGAATACACACGTTAGGTAACCCAATGGAAAGTCGTACTATGTAACCGTTAGGCTGATAATTTATTTTAAACTTTCTTCTGAGTTATTTTATTTAGGAATCCAGGACGAGACGGTAAGCCATTTAATCGTCTTTATGGTCCCAGCAGTCCGCCTTTATGTGTCCAGGTGGATCTGTTCACCTCTTTGGCCGACTTTAAGAACTAAACTACTGTGCAGACGTCTGCCATATTACAAAAAGCCTCCACATCGAATATCTGTGCATGTTCATAAAAATATGAAGAGTTACGCGTTCGTGTTATATCTGCATTTTCGAAATAAATTCATTATAGTAGTGACATAATGGGAATCAGTAAAAATAGTTATTCCAAAGTTTTGGGAAATAATGTTTAATGGTTTCTTAGGTCAGGATCCAAAGATTGGAATGATTTCAGTATGTTGGTTCTTATGTTAATTGTGTGGAGAAACAAAATTACTTTTAAGCAAAAGCCTAAACAGTTTAATAGTTATATTTAAATAAATACTCTTTCTCGAATAACAGTTTCTCTGCAATGCGCGTTCACGTGTATCATTTAATTTATCCTTTCTAAAAGACTACTCATGAATTAAAAAAAACACTTAATTTTCTTTTCAATAATGATTTGTAATTTACTCAAAGAAAATTTTTTATGTAATTGTAGATCTATGAATACTCTTCCAATTCACTTTACTTCTACTAAAATAAAATAACAATAATTATAAATGGAGAGCTATGAAGGAAATTAGAAGAAAATATTTAGTTTTTCTACCTGAAAATAATAATAATAATAAAAAATAAATAAATAAAAAATAAAAAAACTCTCAGTTACCCAGTACAAGAGTTACAAATTTTGATTTTCTTGGGACTTGACTTTTCTGAAACCAACACAGTAGACACAGCATGTATTTATTCATATTTAAATGTAATCATATTAATCACATATTCATTAATTTACTTCAAAAGTTTCTTTATATTCAAAACCTGTCTCATTATTTTTGAAACGATATAAATTTGGATTCCAAGCTCTGGAACGTTTATAAAATCTACCATGCGGCTCCCATCGTCTTCAAGTTTGGTCGTTCCTGCTATAGACCATACAAGGACTCACACTTACCCATCTGGCCACTTCTGTCTAACTTTCTCTTGCCTCTACTCTCCCAATAGCTCATCGCAATTTTTCGAGCAAATGATGCCTGGAGGACATTGTTACAAATTAGCTATCCCACATTTCTTACCTCAGTATCACAACGAAATTCGCAGGTTTGCTTTGGCACATGTATGTAATTTTATGCTTCTCGCAGATGATATGTTTCAGTTGCAGCGCCACTAATTTGCATACTCCAGTTTTACTCAGCAATTCTTATTTGACAACATATTTAAAATTTATAGGGATTGGATCATTTTTGAACAACTTATTGCTATTAGAAGATTTCTATTTTGAATTTTTAGCTCTTGTATAACAGTCCCAAATCAAGAATTTTGTTGTTTGAATCAAGTTAAAGGCTTGAATGTTTTGTTTAGTATTCCTTTATTCAGAGCAATCTTGGCAAATTTTTACTGAACGATTTTATTTTAATGTAAGAAATATTCGAGTGGTTTCTTTGAAATGCAATATTTTGTGACATATTTAAATTTCTAATTTTACAAGAACAGAAAAAAATTGCTAGATAATGTAAGTTGATTTGAATTTTTTAATCTTGGCTAAAAAATTCTTTTTAAATTAATTTTCATACGCTGTTCAGGAATTTTCTGTTTCAACAATGTCTTTTCTTGCCAAGGGTAGAAGACAAGATTTAATAGAAGTAGCCGAAGAATTAGGTGAACATATGCCGCTCAGTTGTAAGGTCCCAGAATTAAAAAAAATAATAATTACTTGAAGTAAATTTTACAATGAGGAAGAAATACTTTTAATTTCAAATTGAGTAATTCGGGCCTAAGAGCGCAGGAAGCGAAAGAAGAATGCTTGGATCAGGATGTTATTAAGTTAGGGGGGGGAGAGCTTGTTGCGTTATCTATTGATTAAAAATATGAGAAAGACATAAATAATATCTTTCAGTGCCACCGAATGGTAACAAAGCATTTATTTTAAAGATGAAAAAATTATTCAATCGAGTTCTAGCGTTTTATGGATATTGCGTGTTGTGAATGTATGTAATGAACTTATTAACATCGTGCTGAAGAATATTAAACTATATTTTTTACAGAAAAGATCTTTCAACTTATCATATTTTCAGCAAGCCGCTCTTATTTGTTTTAATTAGCAACGGTGGTTTCGTCACAAGAAGCAAGGGCATGAATTAGAAATAAAGCGGTTTCTTTTCTTTTTTTTTTTTTTTTTTCACATGCAATCAACCGTGCACCCACAATGTACAACCCGGAGCTGCAAGCATAATCAAGGACCATCGAAGGTAGGACAGGAAAAAATTAACATTTTGAGACATGTTTTTTGAACACTTACATAAATTATCTGATCATAGATTGAAAAGAAATAGGTAACTTGCAAATTACCATAATCGGATAAAAACTAAGACACTTTAAGGGGAAAGACTTAGAATGCAGACTATGGTAAATAGAACGAAGAACTTTTTGGTTCCTCCAGCATTGCAAAATGAAATATATTCTTCATTCCACTTAGATAAAAGCTTTTTATAATAAAAAGACTTTCAATAGCTCATTACAATTCTAATATTAATACAGATGGGTAAATTTAAAGCATCTTTAGCTAAGAAATCAGTTCTATAGAACTTCATTTCTACAGAATCCATGATGACAAAGCACATAAGCAAAACTAACATCAGTTTCCTTGTTTCTAAGCGAACTAACAGCAAACAAAATTTCGATTACTAGTTTGCCGCTGCTGATAAAACTGTTCAAAAAGGGAAGAGAAGAAAAAAAAATCAGAACATATAAGGTACCTTAAGGATCCCATTATCCTCGATCCACTTGACGACAAGATAAATACAGAGAAGTTCTGCTTGAAAAACTGTGTATTCATTTCGAATAGGGTGCTTAAACTAGAAAACCTTAGACTGGTATTAAAAAAGAACTAATGTTAAACCAACTTCCCGTTCATTTTACTGCCAACTGCAACGCAAAGCATATGAAAACGCTCTCCGTTGAATCTTTCTCAAATTTGTTTTGTTAATCTTCTTTGCAAGAAAAGCAGGAGAGCCATGCGAAATGAAAGGCACAATGCACTGCTTATACATCAATTTCTGGACTTAATAGCTTATTCCTAAACAGAGGCGTAGTGCCCGGGAACAATTGAGGATTTTGCGCCCCTTTCTGTGGGCCAAGAATGGAAAACACTTCATTCTGCAATTTCATAACATCAGTTTGGCGCCCTTTGGATGCTGCGCCCGGGGACAGATGTCCCCCCTTGCCCCAACCTAGCTACGCCACTCTTCCTAAAGTATTTTTGGCCATTCGGTGAAAATCTAATAAAAATTTCACATTTAATAGACCGGAATTCGATGCAGTTTTCCATGTTAATTTTTGGTCAAGTACGACATCAAGATACTTAACATTTTCTAAAAATTTCCACGGTGAATCATCGAGTATTAAAAGAGCAATATTTTGTTCAAAAAAACTCATCGCTTTGAATAAAGCGGCTTTAATTGCAAAATCAAGAAATACAAGCTAGAGAATTACCAGCGATATAGTAAAATCGAGCAATAAAATCCATTTGGCTCAAATTACTGCAAAGTTTGATGAAAAAAGGATGGATATATTTGATAAATTTCGACAGAAGGGTTGAAATGACTCAGGTCCATAAGAAAGACTGGGCGGCTCATCTTTTGGGTGTTTTACCTGCCGAAATCTCCAACACGTTAGCCAAAGAATTGTCTGAAGATGCAACTAAGTAAGATCATGCGAAATGTGTAATCTTAAAAAGGAAAAAAAAAACGAAAAGTTAAAACAGTGCTTTCATCGACATCAAAGGGCTCTTTGAAAGTCTTCGACAAATTATTCATAAACTTCTTAGTTACTGGATTGCGGATCTAGAAGTACACATTTGAAAACCTGGAAGACTTAACAATTACAGAGGAAACTAAATAACGGGTTCGAGTGGAAGTAAGGGATCATTTTCTTGACCAAATGGGATGAAATTAAGAGCTCCATATAACCTAGCACAGAAACTAGACGAATACGAAATTATTAAACAAAGTTTTAAGAAGGAAATTCCTAGAAAATAGATTTTAAAGCATCAAGACGGTCATCAAAATGGGAAGCTTCCACAATAAGAATAATCCTATAGAGATCTCTAAAGGTTTTAATACTAAGCCTGTAATTCAGACATAATCTATTAATAAAATTCTTGAAAAGGAATTAGGAAAACGATATGAAGAAGGTAATAGAAAATCTTGTAAAAGTACGAAATATATGTTGAAAGACCATACACTCTTTTTAAAAAAAGAATCATGATGTAACACTTAGATTATTGATTGTTGCTCCTGAGAAATTTCGGATAAAATTTATTATTTGTCATAAGAAATAGCAGCCAATCTTGGTACAACAAAGACCACAGATGCCTTATTCAAAACTTTATATTAGCCTAATAGTTATAAAGATGTCGAAAATTTTGTTAAAACTTATCACAAAAGACAAACAACCGGAAAACCTTAAGGTAAAAAGAACGCGCCTGTAAAAACTGTCCCTGTTATCAAAGTAATCCTGTAGAAGGAATGCATAGAACTTTAGAAAGAATTATTCGAGTCCCATGTTTAGAATTTGGTCCAGGCTAGGAGAAAATTTTACCTCATCCTTTATTTGCTCTTCGAACTGCATTCGCAACAGTACAGGGTTCTCGCCAGCGGAATTATTCATGGCAGAAACTTAAGAATTTCAATTATGTTATTGTATCAAAATTTATCAGTAAAGAAAAGGAAGAAAATAGTTTAGTGGAATACGTTTTTGATATAATGAATCGTATGAGGATATGTCAAGAACTTGCTATGGAAAAAGCAAAAGAAAGGGAAAAACACTATAGTATGCAAAGCCGTAAAACTAAATTTCAAGAAACAGACTTAGTTCTGTTTGGCTTCTTCAAATTTAAAGCATTGAATTTTTCAAGCACTTCTTCCCCAACATTATGGAATAAAATAGCTACTTTAGTTTCAGGCGATTTAGTATTACTATCGGACGCTAACATGTAAATGTGGATAACTTGTTTGGCTTTGAAGAAACCAAACAAATTATCAGTTAAGTGGGTAGGTCCTGGAAAACAGTTATCAAGGACAAATTACGTAGACAAGTTTCCTAAGAAAAATAAAATTTAGCTGTATTGTCACATATGTAATTGTACATAATACATGATAAGCATAACTGCAATATAGAACAACAATTAGTAATGTAGAAAAAATGATGTTTAGCTGATCTTGTAGTCCTTATTTACACTTACCTAGAAAATATAAATAACGTTAGTTTTCACTTATTTAAAAGCAAATGTTGTAATGGCACAGTTCACTACATCATTTTCTCAGATTACAAAATTCTCCTCGCCCATGAAAAGTAACGGATATCCTGCCAAATTTGCGTCTATAGGTTGGGTTTATTTGACTATAGCAAAGCACACGAGGTTAATTTGCCTAAGGGAAGAAATGCCTTTGTGGAGGAATAGAGACTCGGGACATTTTAAACATCCAGTCGCTTCCCAAATTTGACTTTAAAGCACTTCAGTGATGAAAAATCGTTCTGAGAAATGAATCAGCAGCAGAATTAGTAACTTAGAGATATGTTACTAGACCTATCTAACTGTTTGAGTTTTGAAAGCTTATACCTTATCTCGAAGATAGACCAGTACTACAGCTATATTGAACTAAACAATTATTTGTAAAATACTGTTCACCATGCCGGCAATGCAATTTTATTTTCTTAGATCTGTCACTTGTTTTTGACTAACGTTTAGCCTCTGAATCCAAAAGATAACCTCAATTTTTGTCTATCACGCCAAATTTTTTAGCCGCAAGATACCCTCTCTTTGTCTCAAAAATCGTACAAAATATGCATATAAAGGAAAAAAAAACTTACCAAATATACTCTTCACAAAGAAAGTTTTATTCATACAAAGACTGTATATATTTACTGTTAAGTTAAATTTTCTTCATATAAATAGTAAAGTTTTTTTTTCCAAACGCTTATTATACATATTAAGGTAAAAACTTTCGTTTATGGCTTTTCTGGAGTATTTAATCCGTGGACATTCTCGATTGATGCTCTAACAATATCAGCCATCATATGTACACATTCCATCTATCTTGGTACTCTGCCGCCATGACCTTCAAACCTCTATGGAATCGCTCGACTTACTCATCACTGATTGAATCAAGATTTTCCGGGAAGTTACCAAGATTGCTATATAAAAAATGAAATTTGGTGCTTATGCTACAACCAAGCATTTTGAAGCTCTTCCAAAGTTTCTGGAGAATTTCGCTACAATTCTGTGCTCGTGTATTTCCAAGAAAGTTTTTGAAGATATTTTTAAATGTTAACCAAATATTTCTTTGAAATTCTCTCATTGTTCCGATGAAATGTCCATCTCTAAGGAGCTGCCGTTTCTATAAATCATCAAACACACCGGCCTTTATCTTTTCAAATGACATGCTAGGAAATAACGAAATGAGATACTTGAAACAGTCTCCTTAATGCTTCATGATACCCAGTTTTACATGCAGATGCCGAAATATAATGTACTTTCTGTCAACAAATGCCTGATGTAGAATGTTTGGACCATCAGGTTTCAGGTCAGACCTTGGCGATCAGTTCGACTGTACTCAGTGCTTCTCATGAGCTCTGCTATCCCACCTACACAAAACACAATGATACATAGTATATCAGCGTTATGGCCTAAGCAGAGTAAGCAGACCATTTTAAGGTCAACACAGATGATCTACTATGGTACACGTGATATTGCAACAAATCAGTGATTCTCTTTATGTCTTCAAATTCTTCACACTATTATTGGGACTGCACCAAATAAATTTTCATTGTGGAGGAGGACACACATCAAGCTCCGCTTTGAGCTATCAAAAAACATTCGCCATTGAGTTACATTACAGGCTGAAATTCCCAACTTTTCCATTAAATCATGCACGTTATGGTAACACACAATCCATCATCAGTTCGACAGTATTGCAGAAACGCATTTTCTTTTGATCGAAAGGTAGGATATACCTTAGGTTCTTTTCTAAACAAGCTTTTCTCTTGCTGTCTTGATGTTAACTGTTCTGAACCTTTTCTGGATAGTACCAAATCTCGTAACAGATCATGCTGGTCAAATCCCTTAAGAACAGAATCATCTTCAATTTCAAAATCTTCGTCGCTGTGGTCATTCGATACTCACCAGAATCGTACTCATGTATTTCCAAAAGGGGTTAATTCTTTTAAAACTGACACTGAGAGTTCAGCTGAGTAAGGCACTAGATTTATAGTTGATGGTAAACTGGGATACTCTATTTTACATTTTTTTTCTTGTGATAGCCTGACATTTTCACTATACAAAAGTAACGATCACTTGAGTGATCTTCAGGCTCTCGCCAAATCATAGATATACCAAATGGAAATTTAGAATTTGTTCCTTTCATTGACACCCGTAAACTCTCGATACACTTTTTGCATACTTTGTGAGGGTCCCATGATTTATCTTGAACACCAATTTTCACCTTAAAATACACAAAATAGGTTTGCCTGATAAATGTACTGATGTTTGTCCTTTAACTATTAATGGTAAAAATGCTACATATATAAAAAAACGAATCGGAACTGTTTAAGTACTTACGACGTAAGGTATCAGAGGCAGACATAAGGACAGGTTTCAGTTCGTATAGAAATAAAAACTAAAAATCTCTAAAACTAAAGACCGTATACACAAACAAGAACTCGCACTCTACGTCTGAACGCACTTCACAATACTAGAGGGACACACAACGTCTCACTACAGTATCTCAGGCGTAACTGAACTAGTCTAAACAAGTATGCACCTGTCGCTGGTCTCCTACGGCGTCATTCACGCGTCGCCAATCGGAAGGTTTCTATCAGCTAATAGGAGAGCAGCAGTATTTCCTGATCCACGCTCGAAGCCATGGAAAGTGGTAACATTTTCATAAGGTGCACAGAAAAAAACTTGACATAGTCGAAGAAAATAATTATAGTTTTGAAATCAGTATGCGTATCTAACTCTAAAACAGCTGAAAAATCGAACTGAACAGAAAGTGTGTTACAACTTATTCCCCAGTGTTTTTCTTTCTAAAAGATGCCAAAACAGAGAACTAAGAGTACTGTAAAAGTTTCATGTCTCTTCGTATGTTTCCACAACTACTGAAAAAGAACCAAATTCCTTTTGTATGATCTATTTTCACCACCTTTATTGATCATTGTATTATAATGGATTTTAATTGCTTCACTGATCATTACGGCATCTCGTGATAGCTTTTTAGCGCATTTATTGGTCATTTGCATGTGCCTTCCTTATGATAATACATGAATACGCCCAATAAGTGGACCTAATAGTAAGGAGAATGTACTCACTTTGCTAAGAAGATATTTTGCCTCTGTAAAAAACGTACTATAGCTGATTTACAATTAAAAACGAAAATCTGTGCACAAATGTAATGTAATTTCAGCTATTTGTGTCTTGCATTGTTAATAAGACAGAAGTGGACAACGCTTTAAATATCTGGTACAGTCTGTATGATCTTCAAGACTTCAAATAAAAAAAAAATCATACGTTAAGGCTGCAACCAGGTAAAATTCACAGAAACGATGAAGAACCTAGCTATATATCAAAACAGAAAATATAGTAAAATTTGCAATAAAGCTGGAAGTTCAAGGTCCTGTAGTCGTTTGCAAAAGTTTAAGACAAGCACCCAGTTTTCAGTATTTTAACACATTTAATCATTTCGCAGATTACTGCATGATCGAATATATTGACTGCATCACACTCATTCTGTTGCTATAAAAAAGCATTCCCGGCTCGTTTATGTTTACTGGATTTTGTATTAGGCAATGCCGTTGTGTTAATTATTATAATGGGCAAGCAACCTTCACTTACTGTTGGCAGAAATAGTGACTCTACATAAAGTTGGCTTTTCTAAACATGAAATAAATAAGATGGTAAATGTGAGCAAGACAGCTGTCACTAAATTTAAAATTTCGGGAAAATTTACGGGCCGTAAGAGATGCGGTTGCCCTTGAAAAACCAGTGCATGCTATGATTATGTGATAAGATGGATGGTCGTACGATCTCCAGCAACCTCCTGCTATAAGATTCAACTTATTCTGGCTGAAAAAGCATTAAAGTTATTTTGAGTACTATTTCAAGACGTCTGACCACAGATTTTGCTTTATTACCTTACAAACCTGCAAGGTGACGTCAACTTAATACAAGTATAAAAAACGACTAAGGGCGTTAAAGTTATTTTTAGTACTATTTCAAGAAATTTGACCACAGATTTTACTTTATTACCTTACAAACCTGCAAAGTAACCTCGACTTAATACAAGTATAAAAAAAGGCTGACTTTCGCCAGACAATATCAGAATTGAACAGTAGAACAGTGGAGTACGGTGTTACTTCCCGATAAATCAAGAGTACAACAAATTTTCTGCACGTGCTATAAATGTTTGCCGCTGAAGGAGAAAAAGATATGATGTCAGATCTACGTGAAACATCCTCTTGACCAAATCCAACTGTGAAACATCTAGATGATATTGTGGAGAACTCTATTATTATTATTGTTGTTAATCGTCCACTTACCCGAGAGAGGGCGCTAC
>KK114298.1:2346-27549 GCA_000611955.2 Stegodyphus mimosarum
GTGCCCTTCAAAGGGTTAAAAGAGGGAGAAGGCAAGATATTTTTTAAACAAAACTAAATTGAAATATCATTAGCTTGAATATTTGAAGAGATGAAAGGTTCCTCTCACACACAATACTGATGATGACAGAAAAATACCATGAGAAATGACATTATATATCAGAATATAAAGCTCTTTCATCAGAATGACAAAGGCACAGCATAAATGTATCATTATGCAATATGCAAAATTGTATAAGACTCCGATTTTTTGTTTTAAATATACAAGAGAAATTCTGAAATTTGCAGATTTCATAACTAATATGCCCAAGAAGGGAATAATTGAATTGGAAAAGAAATTTTATAATTTCATAGACTATTCAGAAAAAAAGATATTAATTTCAGATTTAAACAATGCTGTCAATGCAGCAAGGAGTTTACTGAAAGAAGAAATTTATGGAATTACTTTCTAGAAATTATCCTTCAAATTTGTTTCCCCAATAGTAAACTTTATCCTGCTTATGAAACTGTTGGATCATTTTACATATAGAATACACTCTGAAAACAGAATGACTATGATATTGCTTCCATAACAATTCATGACTCAAAAGCAAACGTCTCAGAAATTTCATCCATTTTCAGATAAAGATGGAACATTTTTGTTGTAGTGATTTTTGAATCAATTTTTATTGAACTTTTATGCAGATTACAGATTTTTAAATAAATACTTTCCTTACCCTAAGAACAATTTCAGTTGGAATTATATGTGCAAAAAGAGCAAAACTGAAAGAAAGATGGTCGGGATCATTTATTCATAAACTGAAAAAAATTAACCAAATTATTCATAAAAACAAGTCTGCAAGAAAAGGTATAACTTTTTGAACTCAATAATTAACTTCTAAAGAGTAATCAATGAGCAAACATCCTTTATTTTACTCCTACTGAATTATTTCTATCCCTAACACTAATTCAAAGCACCATTTGCTCTCATACTTGAATAATTATCAACACACAAAACTGAACCAAATTAAGAAAGGTCATACATCAGTAACATTTAAACCCTTTTTTTAGTAATATCAGCAACAGAATACAGACGAGCCTGGTAATCTCCTTTTATGTTGATGTTATTCTTCATGACGATTATAGACTTTATTGTTGGGGAACGGCAAATGAAAGACATAAACCAAAAGATTGTATTTAATGCTGTTTCAATTGAGATTAAGTGATTCATTATTTAAATAAGTCTAGGTTAGTCACCACAACTGGTGACAAAAATTTCAGAATTTGGATTAACAAAATTAAGCAACGGCAAAATCTTTAGACTGTAGGGAAGATACTGGAATATAAAATTTAAAGGAAGTAAAATTTTATGATGGAGGGGGGCACTTAGTAGCAGAATTTAGGAGCCCTACAGACTGCACAAGGCCGTAAAATATTGGTACTTTCATATTCATTCAACTATCTTTCCAAAAGTCACCAAATTTTCAGAATGTACCAACCCCAGCAATCATGCACATTACCATTCCTCCATCAACCATGCTCATAACAATCTTTCAGCCAAGCAATGCCTGCATTTTTGCATGCATACCTTCTCATTGTATTTCAACCTCCAATGGTTTTTTAAACAAATTGTGAAAACTTTTGCTTTATTTTATAATGATAGCATGTGAAATTTGCCAGCAACAGAAGAAACTGCAATAAAATTTCTGCAGGAATACAGAATTTTGCTGAAAATGTTATAAATGAAACAATGACAATGTGGGGTTTCACTCTTTGATTTCTCAATTTAATATTTGAAAACGCTTACACTGATGAGTGAATAAACACTTGAGTGTGTGAACAGAGATGAAAGACTCAAGAAGGCTTTAATTCTCAAAATATGATGAACACAGTCAGCTCCAGCCTCGGAGCATACAGCAAAGCCTCCACTTGGGCTTGAACTTAAATTAATAAGAATTTAAACTAAACTAAGACTTAACTAAAGGATATAGGAGAAGCTGTCAAGATTTTTAGTAGTTGGCCCCTAAATCTCAATTAAGTCAGTGAAGCTAATCAAGGGCCTAAAGTAAGGTCGAGCGTAGCAATAGCTTAGAAAGAGATGTAGCCAAATACTCCTACCATTTGCATTAACTGTGTTTCTGAAAATACATTGTGGTAGGAAATTGTAAACTGAATCTAGGAGAGATAGAAAAGGTGCATAAACTTAAAATAACTCTTATAAAATTAGGATAAACCTTACAAGGAACCTTACAACTGCACAAAGTTGAGTCTGCACAATTCTCTGATGTTTTTGAGCAAAAACAGATCGCTGTTTACTTCAGGAAAAGAATAGTGTAGAAAAAATTACAGAAAGATTTTAATAAGAATGCAGATATTTTATTTTTTTAAAGGTATCACATAATCCGTATTTAATAATTAAAATTTCTGTTTCAAATTGCTAAAGTATGTTTTCTTTTCATATGCTGATAATGACATCTATCAATTGAACCAATATTACTTATTGTTCACCAACTTAGTATAAATATTGATAGTGTGGGAATCTTCCCAAAAAATGGCATGAAAACCTAAAATCAGTAACTTCTACTATATAATGCATAAAAAATCATCAGACTGGACAAAGGTGGTAGCCTTAATACATAAGTACCAAAATATCTAGTGCTTACCCTAGATAAGCCTTAGAAAAATACATGAGAGAATTTATTTGATAGGGCTAAGACAAATCATGCGTGGTAAGTACATAAGTACCTAAACTAATATAACTCAAGCTTAACTTTGTCTGTGTGTGATAGAAGCAAAACAAAATTTAGAAGAACAGCATCTCTTATCATCATTCTTGTGATACATTCCCAATAGTGCATCGCAGATAATAATTAAGCTTCATGATAATAGTATAAGTATCACGTCGTAATCATCAGTTCGAGATACTTATATTTCATGATAAATGTTACAAATCTGAAGGTTTTCAGATATCACAAACAAAAATTTGTGAAGAAGTAATAATTGATGATGACATCACAGAACTTTTTCACTGCAATAATCATGCCACAATCTATGAATAACTAAACTAATTCACACTAAACTTTAACAGCGTATGATTGAAGTGAAGCAAAATTTAAAAGAATATATCTTCAGCAGCCAAACTCGTGATATACTGCCAATAGCGTAAGCTACATGAACTTTATAACAATAGTTGCAAATTGGAAGGCTTTTAGATATTTTAATGGAGCTTCTGAAGAAATGGGGATTTCAGATATCAGGGGAAAATTAATGGAACATGTGAAGAAATGGAAAGAATAATAAATGAAGATAATATAACAAAGGTTTTTCCATTATGATGACAATATCCCAATCATCAATCAACTAATGCATGACCAACTTGATAATATGGCATAAATCCAAAAAATATCGCTACCAATGATAAAGAAAATGACAGAGAGGTTGTTAGGAACAAAGAAATTTTAGTTGACAGTTTAGTGGGAATTCTTGTCACAGCAATCCCAGGACTTGAATAATGTAACTGAAACCAAATTCCATCTATTTATAAAATTAAAAAGAAAATATTGGCACTAACAATTTAACTTACATTGAAAGAAATGCTTAATAAAGCAAATAGTTTTTTTTTAATTCTTTTAAGGTCATAAATCACTATTCCATATTTTTAGTTTTCTAATTCTTACATGTCATCTTACCATGTTTAAACTCATGACGTAGTATCAAGAAAAGTCTCAAATAGCAGTGAAATAGCAATAGCAGTAGCAGAGAATAGCAATAGCAGTGAAATGTAATTTTCAATTGGTAGAAAAACTGAACCTTATTGCCAGAGCATAATAAAAGTGCAATTTTAGCTAAAATATATGCAATTAATTAGTCTTTTAGTTATACATTTTTCCTAAATGTAAAAGGCATCCGGCAGTGCCCAGATATTTAAGTTACTTCATTTACATTATATTTTGACTAAATTACATTATATTTTGACTAAATTACACAACCTTAAAAAACCTTTTCATATTTATAACAATAAGCAGGATGTGAAATAAATAAACAATATTATATGTGCAAAAAATGAATCATTTATTTCTTTAACATCTTGTTGGGCTGTTTAGAGTAAAACAAATTGTAAATATAAATATTTAAGAACAAATGTAAGCCACTGCATAAATTCACTGCAACTGCAGTTTCATGAATAATGAAATACAATATTCTTATCAGAAGGCATTTTATTCTTACTAATACATACCATAAATTTCATGAATTGCGTTTCTTCCCCTGCATGTGAACGAAAATTATCTGGCCTAGTTATTTAAAGACATCTTTGAACCCGAGCACATAATCATATACAGGACAAACAAACAGATCTCTAAAATTCAGAATAAATCAGTGAATGTAACCAGCATTTGGAATAGAATTAAGGAGGGGGAGGAATCCTCAATACCACAGCCTTTATTAGGAAAAAATGGCAAAGCTCAATTTTCAGAGGGCAGAATTATTGTCTGTATTAATTTTCTCCTCAGTCTGGATTTCATAAGAACTTCAGAAATTTTTCTCAATAATAAAAACACTAATGATGCAGATTCCAGCCCTTTCGTGTTGGATAATGGAGAAACTTCTTCTGTGGGCCCCTTTCCATCCAAGGATTCTTAACTTCCATATAAAGCACTTGTTAACATCTGTGGTGCTTACTGTAACAACAGTAAAACTGAGCGGAGCTTCACCAATTTACAGCTATCAGTGATAATTTCTTACTTTTGTTCCTGCTTAATTGGGCATTATTATTTTATTTTTTTTCATGCATTTTATAAACCAGTTTACTCAGGTATTTATTTATAATCTTTGAGATAAGAATGCACCTAAAAGGATGAATATATTTTTAAGATTAAAAATGGATAAGTAGCTAAATATATGTACGAATGATTAAATTCGATATTTTGGAAATTATTGTTGCATTATCGCTATGATTGTCAAATTTCCACAATTGGCATTTTTGTTCACAAAAAAAAATTGCATCATTCGGTGTGTAGAAATAAATAAATAGCCAGAATTTAGTGTGCTTTAACGGTACAATTTTTTGCAGAAATATTTTCTTTGATAAAATTTTAAAAATTAAAAACTAGGAAATTTGGAAGTAAGATATGTAAAGTTTCGACTGCAGTGTATTTAAATATCAGGGAGGTATTAAAGAAAGTAATTTTCATTTACATCACATATACCACAAAAAGAGAATGAAGATGCGAAAGAAACTATGTTAATAAGATAACAATTTGATTTCATACCCTGAAAAAAAAAACCTCTTGCTGTTCCCTTCTAGCATACCCTGCTTTGTCTCAAAACTATATAATTTCTTCTTCCAGCTTTGTCTTCAAAAACTTCAATTTTCTTTCACTGCAAGGACAAGCATCAGAGTTGAAAAAAATTCTAAATGATACAGCTATAAAGAATAAGCTTAAGAAAGTTGTTAAATGGCAGGTAATTAATTTTAATCTTTAATTAACAAGTTTTAAGAAGTTGAAATTTAAGACAATAAAAAATATCACAATTATTTCATTGCATTTTCGAAAAGAAAAATAAAGGTACTTCAAAGGCTTAGTGCATTTTTAAAGATTAAAAATGAATGTCCGACTATATGTACAAATATTCAATGCACTACGTTTGTCAACTTTCACAACTCGTATTTCTAAAAATTTTTTTACTGGAAGTAAAAAATTTTTTATCCTTTAAAAGTGTGTGAAAATAAACACAATTCCATTCAGAATATTTCTTAAATCGATCTCTATGAACATCAGTATAGAGATTATTTCATACCTTCGAAGCAAAAAGATTTTTTCTGGGAAAAAAGCATTAGTTGTTCACTCATAAACTGAGATAACATTATAAAAGGGAAAAAAATGGCATTTCAAACGAAATCCATCAAATGATGATCAGTCATGAGTTAAATGTTAACAACAGTTCTGTATAGATATATTCCCAAATGAATAGCTACTGAAATAGTCAGACTTCAAGGCACACAGAATGGAAACAACTTGTATAAATGTTACTCAATAATATTTATGATCCTAGCTCTTAAAAATCAGTTCTGATGCTTCACTTTTGATTCTTTTACAACTAATAGTATAATTTAATTAAGCGTTTAACACGTCTGAATTGATGATCTGGATTTCAATCATATTTGAATCACACTTAAACAACAAACCAATACAGCACAAAGACCGAGACCCCGAATCTTTGGGACCTCTTTCATCCTGGCTTTTGAACATTTTTCTAGACATCAGATAATCAAATTTAAATCTTGTAAGATGACATGTAGACATGATAATGTTGGATTTCACTTATTTTTAGGTCAGACAGGAAAATGCTAAACCCTAAGTCACTCCATCATTCAGCTGTCATTAGCCATTGAGCAACTCCTTAGCCAGCAGGTGGTTGAAAGTGATGCACAGGAATCTCGGTTAATGGGAAGTAAAATTGAATTTATGGCACACTTACTTCTTTTTAGATACCGGAGAGACTAAGCGTAGTTTAAAAATCACTGTACTGTAGTGCAATTTATAATTGCTTAAATTTAAGTATAAGCAGTTTTTCCCCTACATTTAAATTTTAAGTATTATCTCACTAAATAGGAAAATAAGTGGAAACAATGAAATTTCTAATAATAACAATAATAATAGGGAAAATATACTCATGGAAGATAATGAAACTGAGCAAAAACACAACAAACAATATTTCATTAAAAGGTGATTTCCATTATAAATATAGATCCAGTAATGATCCAGTGTCATACACAAGCATGATTCATAGAAAAATGTAACTATGCACTTCATGAAAAATTCCAGTTATCATATTTCAAAAAAAATATCCATTCTGATCGAATGCAATTTAAGGATGTTTCTGTGTAACATCTTTAGGTAATGACAGAATTAAGGACTCTTTTTCCTGGAACCAATTACAAAACTGATTTAAAATTGATTCAGGTGGCAACAATTAAATAATTCTTCAAATGCTGTTAAGCCAACTTAGCGCCAGAACGTCACTATGGTAAATAAATAAAGTGAATTTTAAAGAGTGCATTTATTCTATTGTGATTTATGCACTATCGACGAAGTAGATTCAATTCAACAAGTTTAAATGAAATGCAGTAAAAAATATGTATAATTTAATTCCATACAAGGTGGGTTATTTAATTACTCCTCGAAGATCACGACTTTTACCTGACAAAACTATTGTTGATTATAAATTTCCCACAACCGTTAATGAACTCAGAACATTCTTAAGCCTTGCTAGTTTTTATTGCTAATATTTAAAAAATGCATCAAAAAACCAATCTCTCCTACAAGAATACCTTAAAGGAGGCCAGAAAAAAGATTAATGGAAAATTCTGTGGGCAGATGAAGGTAAGAAACAATTTCAGCGATGCGAAGATGATTTAGTCGATACAACACTCTTTTCATTGCTGAATCATAAACAAATTGCACGAAGAACAGTATCCGATAAATATGTCCAAAAATATCCGTCCCTAAAGACTTGAAAACAATATCACATGTGTTTATTCACAAAGATAGAGTTAAAAAGCAATTAGAACCTCCTTACGATGGTCCTTTTCAAGTGGTTGACAGAAAAGAAAAATATTTTACTGTAAAAGTCAATCACAAAGATGTCACAGTGTCTATCCTTAGAGATTGCATATTTCTTGCAAACACCAGGTGTTACTACAAAGAAAACAACAACATCAATAAGAAAACCTGTCAAACCACCAACAGACTTACCTTCTAAAATTAAAAAGCTTCCTGCAAAAAAGTCGCATATAGGATGGACACAAAAACCCCCTATGCGATTTCAGGATTAGCATTTACATATAATATTTTTTGTAAATAGTGTTTTGAAGGTAATAATATGTTCTACTGTAACTTAGTTCCCGGGAGGGGAGTATTGTTGTGGCTTGAACTTGAAAATAATAGTTAAAAGATTATTCAATGTTGTTCTTCTAAAGAACTATTTATGCTTGCTAAGAGCTTTAATAAAGATTGTTTTGGAATATAAAAAATTTGGACTAGAGCTATTTAAAGAAACGGAGTTCTAATTATAAAGAGTAATTTGAAGACAGGAGCCTATAGATTCATTCAATCACCTCCTCATCTAAATACATCAATGCTTACAACTAAAAGGATATACTAAAACTGTAAATTTACCTGAACATTAATTTTCTGTTAACTTATACAAAGAAATCTTAGCTATTTTTAAAATTAATATTGCAATTTGCCACTAAATAACTTACCATGATCAGGTTAAATAATGAAAGATCGACCAAGCTGATCATTCCCAAATATACTGCTCATCATCATTACGTTTTGATGTTACGGTCACTTTGTCTGCAACTAAGTAAGCTGAGTAGAAACCTATGCCAGACTGTCCAATCACAGAGATATCAGAACCAGCCTGCAATGCTTCCATAAATGCTTTGGTACCAAACTTGGCAATTGCTCCCAAGTTGTTTATTAGATCTGCTTTCGTCATATCAGTACCAGAGTCGGCGATGGTCATGGTTCTATTTTGCTTGTTTGTAATGATTTTAATGTGCTGATATTTACAGCTGTTCTGCGAGACTCGTACCTGACTTCACCAAGTGCCTAAATAAAAAATTGATATCATTAATTCAAATGCTAATTTTTACATCACATTATATTTTTTTTATATCTTCCAATGAACTAATTTTAAACCATAATCTCGCTAGTTAAAGACATTATATTACTGCAGCAGAAATCAAAATAGCAAAATTATTGAGGCTGTCAGTAAAACTGAAATAATTTATAGCCAATAAACATTTTTGCAATGAAATCAAACTATGGTCACAAGACCCTAACATTATTTCTTCACTTCATGTACTACATCATTTTGTTTGCAATCTTAACATGCTACAACACGTTAAATATACACCAGCATTACTTACATCAATGAAGATTTCTTTATTGGAATGAAATGATGATCAAGTTCATCGACCATCGTAAACTTCCTGCATACAAACTAATTTCTCCTTGCATCTAAAATAAAAATTCAGAATTTCAGCCATTTTGCTTCTTGACAACTTTCTGATCATGTATCAGCCATTTTCTATCAGATATTATATACTTATATACAACAGTCATTCACTAATTTAAAAACTTTGATATACTTCCGAAAGTTATGTTTATCAGTGTACAGAAATAACTTTCTCGTTATAATTAATTTCAGATTTATCTAAAAGCATTTGTTTGCCGGTCATTAAGTTAATACTTTTTTACTAGGAGCAGTAAAAGAACAAAAATGAACAAGACATGAATAAATTATTTTCATCTACTTCAGATATAGTGTTAAACAGAAAATAAAGCCAACATTTTAAACAATGACAATTTTGAATAATTCTAAAAAAATATAGCAAATTTATGTTAAAGACTTCAAAGAGCCTCTGTTGGTAACAAGTGTTATATCGAACATCCTACCAAACAACCGTATCCCTCAGTACCATGAGATTTTGTGACTGAGTGTCACTGCCAAAAGCAGAACAGAATGGAACTCAACACCATGCCTGTAACAGCAATATAAAAACTGCAAGATGTAATTTCTTTAAGATACTGCAGTCATCTGCACAGTGAAGTGCAGTATATCAATTCTATGGCACTGAGATATTACTGAACCCATTGTGAGACTGCATGCTTATAGCATTATATTATTTGTCCAATATTTATTATTATGGATAATTGTCAATGTCCGCATAAATCAAAATTTCTGAAAGAGGACTTTAAGCATAAAAACCCTGCTCACAGAAGGTGACCATCAAATTCACCTAACTTGAATCCCCGCTAAAAATCTTTACCCTGTGTTAGATGCACTGCTTCTATCTATGGTGCCCTTTGGCTATACTCAACAAGGTGAAAATTGAACCATTAGAAAAACACCACCTACTACCTTATGATTAGCCTGACAGCTTGGTATAGCTTGATATTTCAAAGCTAAAGTGAAGGTCAGAAATGATTACATCCTTCATTATGATCAGTTTTGCTTCTTTGCATTCTTTACGATTTTTTTTACTTACATAACATGATACACAAATACATCATTTATAATAACAGTTTAGCAATGAATAAAATGCAAAAATTAAATGAAGCTTACATGATGGAGATCCTGCCCGAGGGCCTCCACGTTTCGTCTGGGATCTCGTGATCCGGCCCTCGGGCTTGGTGAGTGACCTTGTTAGGGGTCGGTGCTGTAACAAAATTTATAAATTACGATCTTTTAACATGGAAGTTTAAGCAAAAAAAATTCCCTCAGAAACAATAAAAAATTTAACATTAACACAGACACAAATAAAGACTCAAAGACACAAATAAAAATATAAACAACTTAACTTTTCAACTTGTAAACTGACTTAATGTGACAATAATTTGGCAGTGTACAATAAACAAAACCAGGCATAGTTTTTTAAATGCACGAAAGCTCTCCAGTTATCCAGATAGCCAATACTTTCCATGGCATGGAAAATTAAAATCAGATGGCATATTTACAAGCTGGCAATTTTTTTCATTATTTAATGATACTTTATTAACTACTTCCTACTATTAACATGCAACTTATTATATCTCAACAAAGAAGTAATGGCTTCGCCTATCTTTAGTTATGAGGAAAAGGTACTCATGTATTATCTCTTCAATCATGATACTGTTACCAAGCAGCATAATTTAGCACCAATTACGGATAAGAATGACATTATTAACATCTGTGTTTTATTTGATGTAACTCTGATTCTCGATGAGCCCCCTTTCGTTTTTATGAACAAGCATATAACTTAAACTGCTATTACTGCATTCTAAATAAAGCATCCAATAGAGGGCTTGACAAACTAGCAGAAATCTACGAAAACCCTTTTACAAAGTGCAAAAACAAAATGGGTCAAACATTGTCGATTATTTGGTTGATTGTGCAGAGAGACTTACAAATGTTTTATTGTAAGGCTGCAAATAGAAGTACAGCTGAGAATTCTGGAAGACACATGCATATTTTGCAGAATGTCTGCCAACTTTCAAGGTCCAGTAGGACAAATTTTTTAGTTGAAGGGAAACTATTTGAAAAAGTAGGAAAAAAACTATTTGAAAATTTTCCATAGTTTACTTTTAGAAAAAGGAATTTGTTTCTTTAACACAGTCCAGAAAAAAATGAACTTACGCATTTAAATTTATGGCTTACAAAAAATAAATAATTTAATAATTTTACTTTAAATGGAATAAAAATGGGTTCATGTTAATAATTTGCACCAAATAAATAAAAAAATTCTCATTTATTTCTCACTTTACTAAAAGCATTAAAAAGAAATACATAAACAAGTAAGTAAATTTCTCTCACTTCCATTACAATAAAATACATGTATGGCTTACAAGAAAAGACAAAACTGAGACAATGGACAATGATCCCAGTTATTCAGAATAACTGAAGCTACCTCTGATTCTTCAAGAGATAAAAATCGAAGCTTAAATTAATGCTACTGGATAGATCATAAATTTTAATTTCATCAGTACTGAAAATCTTAATATATACTGTAAGTGCCTGAATTATACCAGAGTTCTGATTAAACAGACCTAAATAGCAAACACAAGCAAGATGGACAGTAAGAGAATCTATATAAAGCAGTTACTGCATTATCTTGCAAGCAAAAGACATAAAAAGATGGTGCTTATCAATAAAAGTGAGGTGGGGCTCAGAAAAGGTTTTCCCAAGGTTTCTTGATGCAAACAATATTACGTTCTTTCCACGTTAAACCTTTGTCTTTCTGATGCTTGAGACAGTGACATCACTTTACTCAAGACATCCCTTCACTCAAAGTAGTTGTGGACGTTGACTTCGTAACACTGGCTGACTTTGATCAAAAAGAGCGAACCTTCTAGTACAGTAAAATTTATGTTTTCGTAACATCTCCAATGGTTAATGGGGTGGGCAATGCATCATTAGACGAAATCATTAGTCACAGCATTTCTTATATTTCAAAACTGTAGCATGCAATTCATGATACCTCTTGTTGAAGCACTCGCACATATCGAGGAAGAGTCCTTTAGAGCGATTTCACATCAAAGCAAACCATTAACAGAGTGCTAGGTACTGCTAAACTCTGCTTCCAAACACGATATGGTAATACAGAAGATTCTTTAAATATTCTTCAGATTTAATCATCTTGTTAAACTTTAAAACACAGAGATGATTTAAAGGGAATTACCTCATTATACACAAAATCAAACACCCAATCCCAATCATGACTTGAAAAATACCACGAACTCACTAACAAGATCTGCGATTTAGAGTGAGATCTGTGATTTAGAGTTTGTGCTTTCGTAACAGCTTTGAAAGGAAAATATCTCACAGCAAGTGGTAAAAACATTTCTGTTAAACATTGCAATGTTCAGACAAGATTTAAATATGAATCATTTGTATAGTAAATCTCCAACACTCGTAGAACAGCAATATATATGCATCTTAATAATTTAATTACAATTTTAACAATGTAAACGGTATGTTTCAGTATTAATGCAATTAATAAGAGCAATATTTCTAGCACCATATAGTACACAAAATACAGATCTGTCTGGTTTTTCTAAGCATTAATCAATAAACATGACAGATACATTCATCTAAACTACCCTACTGCAGTTTATTAAAATATACACTATGTTTTCCTAAACTTTAAAGAAGCCAAAAATCTTAAATCCTTGACAAATAATAATAAATAAAAAAAATTAGTAGCAGGTTTTTTGATTGCTCTGCAAAAGGTAAGTGATCCAGAACTTATCCACACACACTTCAAAACTATATTTTATAAAAAGAAATTGGTCCTTGAAATAACCATTAAAAACTTTATTCAAAACCTGAATTGATAGATACTTAATAGTTCTCCTTATGACATACATGAAGATGCACAAAACTTACTGGTTGTGGGCGTCTTGGAGGAAGACGACGGCGGCGTATTCTCGGGGATGAGGAGTCCTTTAAAAGAGACAAATAGTATATTTGAATATATATATATATAGGAACTTTTAATAGTTAGAGCATATACTACAAACATTTCTTACATTTGCAATCACATGTCAAAAATCTTGAAATAGTTGTATGATAGTTTTTATGAGATACTAACATCAATTAAAACTAAAAAACAACTAACCTAAAAACAAAATGAATTACAAAAACATTATCAGTTGCTGGAAGAAGTGTATTCTTTTCATCTATTTCATCTCATTTTAAAAGAGAATTTTGATGTCAGGACAATAACTGTCACGGATCATAAAATCACACATCTGTATTCTCATGACCCAAAACACTTTTTCTTTTTCTAAAAGAACGGCGTGCAAAATGTGTCTAAATCATAAAACTAAAACAACTCATCTTTTCAATAAATGTAAATAAACTCGTATGTAGCTCACATCACAGAAAATGCAAGTAGATGTCACAGAGGACAAGAGACACCAGACCTCGCATTGGCATTTCGGCTAACTTCATGCATTTAAATGCACTCTTTTACTAATTCTTCTGTATCAGAATTAAAAACTCTCTCTCCTCCTCCCTATCCTTGCAGGTGTCCCCCCCAAGGAAGTCTTACTTTGCCTTATCTTTTCAACCATGTATGTAAATGACATACCACAATCACCTAGTGTTAATCTTGAACTTTATGCGGACGACACTACTGTCGTATCTCACACTTCCAACAGTACCTGTCAGACATCCTAAATGATTGACTGGAAAATTAAAAATTAATGTTGCTAGTGATGCTGTTCTTTTCCAGAAAGAGCAAATATCCATAGCCAACTTCAGCCACTCAAGCTCTACGATAAAAACATACCTTGAGTGGACTCTTACAAATATCTAGGAACTCATCCGAATACGAAGCTACTCTGGAACATCAGCTATGCAATAGCTAAAGGACCCACTACAAGAACTCAACTAATGCAACTAATTTCCGAAACAAGCAACCTCTCCCTCAACAATAAGGTTTTAGTATACTCAAGTACCATCATGCCAATCCTCACTTACGCCGCTCCAATCTGAGCTACTCCTGCTTACTCTCATCTAAAGTAAATTCAAGTTTTTCAAAACGTCATGCTTCGGATCCTCACGAATATCACTGGTACGTCCACGATGAAGTACTACACTCAAATCTCATAATTCTTCTCCTTGATATTTCCCGCCTCCAAGCAAAATTGGCAAAATTCTTTAATTTTATTGAACAGATTAACAACCAAGTCTTTCATTCTATTCCTGTTTACAATTCGGCAGAACCTAGTTCTGGCAAGCGGCCTATGGCTTCATGGCCAGATCATTTAACACCTTTCCTAGGAAGCCTAAAAGGGTTTGTTTGACCATGGCAACTAACTATATAAAATACATATATTTCATGGGCCTAATCGGCTACTACACAACTGTTTTCTTGCCCGCTGGACCTAACACGGCCAATTTCTAGGTTTTTACTCCCAAGCTATGCTGAGGGTTTCTATCTGCCTTTACCAAGACATCTCCTCCAGTATGACTGAATTCAATATCAAATTCCAGCTTAATTCACCTTTCTTAAGTTTTTATTATCTTTCAATTTTTAATTTTAAATTATTAACTTTATCTTTCATCAATAATTAATTGCTAAACTTGAATTTATTGCACATCAATCAATCACTTGAATTTATGCTCATATTCCAATCTACATTATTTACTCATAAAGTAACTTAATTCAATTCCTTAACCACATATCTAGAGTTCTTTTTCAAAAATTTGTTTTGAGAAAGCAGATTTTTCTCATGTGTCACTCAATAGACTTTAAAACAAATTTAAATGAAATCTTGAACTTCCCAAATATGTGAAAAAGAGGTAAAAAATATAAAGAAAAAACACTTTATCAAAATCCTCAGATTTCACAACCTTCCAATGGTAATAGAAAATCACTATTTTATGACAGTTATAGCATATGTACAGAATAATAATTATCAAGTTTCAACAAAAGTTTCCTACCACCGCAAATATCATCTGCAGAAACAGTTCACGTTCTAGCGAACACGGTGGTGAACCTGGACTTGGGCAAGGATACAGTGTTAAAGCATATGCTAATGATTTCATAATAATTGTTGGAGGTGGCAATAGAACCACGATTGAAAGAAAGGCTAAGCTTGCCCTAGAAGAGATTGAAAAATGGAGCAATAAATACAAACTCAACTTTAGAAAAGACAAAACAAGTATGGTTACCTTCCCAAAAGGGCAGAAGCTGCTTAGAGAACCCGCATAGAGTGAAATGGAGGAACACTCCGATTAGGAACAAGGACACTCTGAAATATCTTGGCTTCTTATTTGATAAAAAGCTGACATGGGTTCCACACCTCACAGAGATGAGAAACCGGACCCATGTACTGATTAATAACCTGAACAGGTTAATAACCCATAAATGGAGTCTAAAGGGTAAGATAACGAAGCAACTCTATACCTGAGCAATTAAAAGGCTCATTCTCTACAGCTGTCCAATATGGTGGCACTAGTGGCACAGTTCATGCCAGAACTAAATCCATACAAATACAAAGGATTGTACTTCTGAATATAACCAAAGCGTTCTGTACCACTCCTACACTGGCTCTCCAAATGCTAACAGGAGCCCTATCATTGGATCTCAAAGCAGACTAAGAGTTTAAAATCTTCAAACTAACCCACTGGAAGGAGAAAGTGATGCTTAAAGATCACATATGCAATGATAGAGGAGAGTATGGCAAGAATGACCACGCATCCAACCAGAGACACAAATATTAGGTGGTATAAAAATCTTCTAACAGGAAAAGGCATTGAGAATTTCACAAACGGTTCAAAAAGTGCAGGCCACGTTGGTGCAGCATTTGTGGCTTACCATAGAGGGCAGACCATAGAGACCCAAAAATTCAGACTGAATGCAACATGCACAGTTTTCCAAGCAGAAGCGATGGCTCTAAGAGCTGCCATCATGCGGTCTAACAACAATATCGATAAGACACGTATAATTCGTGTGTATTGCGACAGCCAAAGCGTTCCAAAAGCCCTAAACAGCACGGACTAAACGCTCTTGATACATGCTCTTACAGAACTAGTCAACACTGAAGTGATGTCCTGCTCAGTTGAGCTAAACTGAGTAAGAGGGCTAACTGGAATAAAAGGCAATGAGGCAGCAGACAGAGCTGCGAAAGAAGCCTCAAGAAAAGACAATGTGGACTGCGACTTCCCGATCTCAAATGGGGTGGCTAAATACAACATCATTCACGATGCTATTCAGGAGCGGCAAGAAAGATAGACAGAAGTTGATACAGGAGACTCGCATTTCAGTACTACCCAAATGTCTCTCTTAAGAGATAAGGACAGACTCTCTCTTAATCATGGCACTCACGGACCATGGGAAATTCCCAAGCTATTTCAAGAGGTTCTTGAAAAGAAATGTTAGGTGTGGCTGTGGAACAGATGCAGAGGCAGCAAATGCTAGACATTATATATTCGAATGCCCACTACTTTCAGAAGAGAGGAAGGAGCACCTTCCAAGCTTCGCAGTGACGATAGCTAAAAGCAAACTGTTTTATATTCCCAAATGTGTGGTGGGGATCATGTATATAATGAAAGTGTTGGTTCAACAAGAAGACAAAATAATTCTAGAAAGATAATCCATTCATCTGTAAATATATCTCGATGTCAACTATACATCTGTAAATAGCGATATGTATAAGGAATCTTTTCATCTATATAAGTAGATGAAGAAACTACTCTGTAAATAATGTAAATATTTTCTTTCATATTTCTGAAATTTGCGCATATGCTTGTATCAGTAAAGGACCAGTGGGTCCCCAGTTGACGAGGTCAACAAATCTTTCAGACAGGGATGTGTTTGTCTGACACATCCTTAGTCTTAATAGGCTCGTGTTGCTAGCGTACGACAAGTAAGTTTAATTTGGCTTACTATTGGCAAAAAGTTTCATTATCAAAATTGACCTGTAGTATTCTTAATTGAACAAGGCGGGTGAATCAAAATCAGTTAGTTATGCATTGCATAAACCTGATGGAACAAGTTCAATCGCTGGGTGCCGCACGAGCTAACTCAAGTAGATAGGGACATACACATTCAGGTCTGCACTAATCCGCTCGAATATCAACATAAAGACAAAATTCTCGACAGAATTGTCACTATGATGAAAAGCGGATTTACTTCCAACATGGGCCAAAAGAAGTTTGGTCTGCATTGGTGAGTCCATTGGCAGCATCAAAAAACACAATTTGACTAATAAAAAAATCATGGTTTTTATTTGATGGTACTGCCGTGATATTTTCCACAAAAGAGTATATGGGAAAATGCAAAACCCTTAACAGTAAGGTGTACAGTAAGATAGTAGTCCAAGTGGACACATTGCTATCAAGAAACAGCATCTGAGTTCCAGTGCAAAAAGGTGATGGTTCTGCATGGACTTGAATATGGTGTCTTACCACAGCCACCATGTAGCCCCGACATCACTCCTTTGGCCTTCGCCCTCCTTTTTACACCTGCAGCTACATCTTGCATCTTGTTGATGCTAACTTCCATTCTGCACAAGATATCCAAAATGAGGTAGATCTGTTTTTATATGCCAGTTTTTAGGAGGTACCGACATCAAGTAAAACTGATATAAATTGCAAAAAACTAAAAGTTGCTGGATGTAAATTTGTGAGTTTTTTCAAATAAATCTGTGCACATTTTTCATGAGCTGTGTACATTAAATTTTGAAAGGGGAATGAAAACTTTAGATATTACAGCTGTAGAGAATGAGAAAGTCAGTTCCATGAATGACTCATTATGTCAACAAAGTCTCAGATGGGGCATAGACTCTGTTAGGAACAAAGTTAAATCATTTTCCAAGCCACTGGCAGTTTTACAGCACTGTAACATATTTTCTTCACATGATGTAAGTAATTTCAACTGACATTTTTACACACTTTTAGAAGTAATTCTTAAGCAATTATTTTACTCTTACTGCTACATTTTGCTATACAATGCAGAACTTATCTACATACACCTAACAATTATCTTCTATAAAAATAAATTATTCCTAGCAAAAACCATAAACGGCTAAGTATATTTTACATTATTTAAACAGGAACATAACAAAATAATGTCCCAACAAGCAAGACTTTTAACTTCAATTGCGAAATTAAAACTATGGAGTGATTTCTTAATAAAAGCTAAATGCCAATTACTAAGTTCATCAAATCTTTAGAAACTTTAGTTAAATTATGAATTAAAAACATCATTCAAAATCTGAATATACAGATATTTAATTGTTCTCCTTATAGCATATATATGAAAATGCACAAAACTTACTTCCGGTGGCAGAGCAGGAGGTGGAGGAGGAGGTGGTGGTGGTAAGGGTGATGGCACACGCTGTGAAGGAAACAAATATATTAAGAAACTTTCAGTAGTTAGTGCACATATTACAAATATTTCTTATATTTACAATCGGATGTCAAATGTGTTGAGAACGCAGTATGCAGTTTTTATGACATACCGATATGAAGCAAAAAATAATATAAATTATGAAACAGTTCTGTGTTATTGGATGCGAATTTTCAAGCCTCCCAACTTTCCTTACAACTGCAGTTACATCTTGCTGATAAAGTTGATATGTTTTTGAGCTCATGGCTACCAAGTCTCTGGGCCAAAGATTTTCAAAAACTACCAAAATATTGAAATAAAACCATGGATTTTCGTGGTGATTACTACCTGCACTAAAGGCACTGCTTTCATGTTTTTTTTAAACCTTATTAAGAACTTTTTTTGGACGGAAATCTTTCATTATAACACGACACATTTCAGTAATACAAAGCCATGACAATACTGCAAGAAATGAACTTACAAAATACTGTACGAAATATAGATCATATGATATGTGAAATATTTACCAGATCAAAATAAAAATAAATGGCAACAGAAAATAGAATTACTATCGTAAGATTGAAACAAGAGCAAGAAAACAATACTTAAAGCAACAGCAGCATTTAACTAACAGAGTAAAAACATTTCCAAACATAAGCTAACCAGCACATAAGCCAAGATTTTGTTGTAAAAATTCAATCAAAACCGATGACACATATGCACAAATTGCATCATAAATCCAGTTATATGATAAATCCAGCAAACTTCCTTTGTAAAATTCCTTCCCTGGCCTTTACCTGCACAACTGTTTATCTGTGTACATACTGCCAGTTACACAAATGTTTTAATTCACCCAAATATTCATGTTTGGCATTTTTAAATTTAAATCTTTACAAAATATAACATTTTTATGTTACTCTGCTTTTTGTACATTTCTATTTAGTAAAATTATGCATTTCTTATTAAAAAAAATCTGCTGTACACATTAGATGACTTTCTTGCAATGAGTATAAAACTATACACATTTTTTACTTCATTTCATTTAAACTTATTTGCTAGAATTTGAGATACATTTCTCGTTCAATTAAAAAAGTTCTCACTTCACAGCAATGAAAAAGAGAAAAAAAAGAAAGAAAGAAAAAGAAAAACTCAAAATATCTTCATTAAAAATTAAAAAGTATGAAAAAAGAAAAATCACACAAAAACACAAAATTAGCCTTACTGCCTGCTCACTCCCAGAGACAGTCCCAGAGCCCTGACGTCTGGCTTGTCCCCTTGTCTTCGGGCCCTGGGTCTTGGTCACTCTTTGGTGCTGTAACAAAATTTTTAAATTATAAATAAAATCTTTTAACATGGAAATTAAGTCAAAAGTTGAATTCAAAAACAAAATATTTTGCAGTATACAATAAATAAAACTGGGCATAGTTTGTCAAATGCAGGACGGCTCTCCAGTTATCTAAATAGCCAATAATTTTCATGGCATGGAAACATAAAATTAAAATTAGATGCCAATACATTTACAAGATGGCAATTGTTTTTACTATTTATTGATACTTTCTTAACTATTTACTATAATTAACACGCAAATTATTGTATCTCAACAAAGAAGTAATGGCTTGGCCTATCTTTTAGTTTGTGGGAAAGGAGGATAAAAACGAAGAAAAGAAAAAGACTTCATCAGAAGCACAGATTTGATAATCCTCCACCGCGATACTACTTGTTCATAAAGTATAATTTTAAGTTTTAATATTTTAGCAACATTAATATTTTTCTTATATTGTAAAAGATAAAGAGTTTAAAATGTATCTGGTATCTAGACTGATTGTTATTGTTTTGGAGAACGTGGTAAGGCTTCTTGAGATTATCCTTATTTAATAAAGTTTTCTCTTTATATATTATAATGTGTTTTTATTAGTAGATAATACTTAGAAAATATAATTTATATGAATAATTCACACCAAAACAATAACAATAGAATATGTAACTATTTTATGACAATTACTCATATTATTCATTATTTTAGTTCAGAATTATAAATATCAGGTTTTAACGAAAGTTTCCTGCCACTCCAAATATCATCTTCACATACAATTTACGTTTGCATGTTTAATCATTGCTTGGCAATTTTTGGCATTTGAAATAAAGAGACTTGTTTTAGAACACTGTGTTGTAAAATTTGTAAAAAAATATCATTAAGGTGTCAGAAATGGAACTATCACGTTGCCAGATTAGAACCATCATTTACTTCCAGGTGTGTTGTAAAAAATCAGCCGCAGAATGTCACCAAATCAGCCATACAGCTTAAGATACTAATGTTGTATCATGACACTGTGAAGGTTTGGTACTCGAAGTTCAAAAACAAGGACTATGACAATGAAGAAGCAAAGTGCTATGGTCAGCCTACTTATGTTGATGAGGCCTGTTTGTAAAAACTTGAGGAAGAAGGCCAATATGCAACCACTCGAAAGCTTGCGAAGGAGTTAGACATTAGTGCCATGTTCATTAGTTGCACCACAGGTTGCATAAACATGATGTAGAAGTTCAATTGCAGGCTCCTGCATGAGCTGATTCAAGCAGATAAGGACAGACCTTTCTCGAAAATCATTGCAAGGACAAAATTCTGGACCAGATCATCACTTGTGTTGAAAATTGCATTTACTTCACAGGGCGAAAAGGGGTTATAGTCAGCGCTCAGTTAGCCCATCAGCAGCATCATGAAGTGCAATTTGACTAACAAAAATATCATGGTTTTTTTCTGATGCAACTGCCATGGTATTATCCACAAATTGTGATGGGATTGCCATGGTATTATCCACAAAGTGTATCTGGAAACAGGTAAAACCCTCGACAATAAGGTGTACAGCAAGATGCTAATCTGTGTTGATGCTGTTATCAAAGAATAATGTTGAACAGAGCTATGGCACAAAAATGTTATGTTCCATCAAGATAAGGCACGATCACATCTGTCTGCAATCACGGCAGAACTCTATATGGACTCTAACAGGATGTTTTCCCACACAGCCTCTACATTGCTCCTTTGGATTTCTACCTTTATTTACACTTGCAGGTATATCTTGCTGCTGCTATCTTCCATTCTGCACAGGATACCCAAACTGAAGTTGACATATTTTTGGACTAGTGTCCAACAAGTTTCAGGGCTAAAGGTTTTGAAAAACTACCAAAACCCTGGCATAAAATCGGGGGTGATTACTACCCGCAATAAAAGCACTGCTTTCATGCTTTTTTTTCCCGAACTTTATTAACAGCGTTTTTTGACAGGAAACTTTCCTTTTAACCAGATATATTTCAGCAATATAATTCCATGACAATATTATAAGAAATGAAATTATGAAATATTGTACGAAATGTAGATTATATGATATATGAAATATTTACTAGATGAAAATAAATGATAAGAGAAAACAGAATTACTATTGCAAGACTGAAATAACAGCAAGAAAACAATACTTAAAGGAACAGCAGCAATCATTTAACAAAGTACAAACATTTCCAAACATAAGCTAAACAGCACATAAGCCACAAATTTTGTTGTAAAATTCAATCAAAATTGAACACACATATGCACAAATTGCATCCAATGCACAAATTGTGTCATAAATCCAGCAAAATTCCTTCGCTGGCCTTTACCTGCACAGCTGTTTGTCTGTTTATCACAGATATGCATATTCCCGGTTACACAAATGTTTTAAATGACCCAAATATCCATGTTTTGGCATTTTAAAATTTAAATGATTACAAAATATAACATTTTGTATATTACTCTGCGTTTTGTACATTTCTATTTAGTAGAGTTATGCATTTCTTATTAAACAAAATCTGATGTACACAATAGATGACTTTCTTGAACCGCATATTAAATTATACACATTTTTTTGCTTCATTTCTTTTAAACTTATTTCCTAGAATTTGAGATATATTTCTCATTCAATTAAATAAGTTCTCACTTCACAGCAATGCGGGGAAGGGGAGAACCATAAAAATTCAAATAACTTCATTAAAATATGAAAAAACATAAAATTACACAAAAACATGAAAAATGAAAATTTGCCTTACCTGAATCGACTGCTCTGCCCCAGTCGCAGAGCCCTGATGTCTGGTTTGAGACCTTGTCACCGGGCCCTGGGTCTTGGTGACTCCTTGATGATGTAACAAATTTTTTAAATTATAAATAAAATCTTTTTACATGGAAGTTAAGTCAAAAAGTTAAATTGAAAAACAATGAAATATTTGGCAGTATACAATAAATAAAACTGGGCATAGTTTGCCAAATGCAGGACAGCTCTCCAGTTATCCTAATAGCCAATCCTTTCCACGGCATGCAAACGTACAATTAAAATTAGATGCCAATTCATTTACAAGATAGCATTTTTTTTTACTATTTACGGATACTTTCTTAACTATTTTTAATAATAACACGCAAATTATTGTATCTCAATGAAGAAGTAATGTCTTGACCTATCTTTTAGTTTGTGGGAAAGGAGAATAAAAACAAAGAAGAGAAAAAGACTACATCAAAAGCACTGATTTGATAATCCTCCACCACAATAGTACTTGTTCATAAAGTGTAATTTTAAGTTTTAATATTTTGGCAACATTGATATTTTTCTGATTTTGTAAAAGATAAAGAGTTAAAAATGTATCTGGCATCTAGACAGATTATTATTATTGTTTTGGTGAACGTGGTAAGGCTTGTTGAGATTATTCTTATTTAATAAAGTTTCCTCTTTATATATTACTATAATGTGTTTTTATTACTAGATAATTCTTAGAAAATATAATTTATATGCCTAATTCACACAAAACAATGACAATAGAATATGTAACTATTTTAAGACAGTTATATCATACATACAGAATTATAAGTATTACGTTTTAATGAATGTTTCCCGCTGCTGCAAATATCATTTTGACATACAGTTCACGTTGGCATGTTTATTCATATTTTGTCAATTTTTGGCATTTGAAATTAAGAGACTTGTTTTAAAACACTGTATTGTAAAATTCGTAAACAAATCATTGTCATTAAGTTTAAGGTGTAAGAAATGGAACTATCAAGTTACCAGATTAGAACCATCATTTATTTCCAGGTCTGTTGCAAAAAATTAGCTGCAGAATGTCATCAAATCATGTGTACAGCTTTAGATACTAATGTAGTATCATACGACACTGTGAAGGTTTGGTACCTAAAGTTCAAAAACAAAGACTATGACATTGAAGAACAAAGAGCTCTGGTCAGCCTCCTTATGTTGAAGAGGCCCACCTGTAAGAACTTGTGGAAGAATATCAATATGCAACCACTCGAGAGCTTCCGAAGGAGCCAGACATTAGTGACATGTTCATTAGTTGCACTATGCACTGCTTAAACTCGATGTACACATTCAATCACTGGGTCCTGCACGAGCTATGAAACTACTGCAGATCAGATGTTAACCACTGAACGAAATGATATTTTCTAAATTTCAGTAACTATAATTTAAATGTTTTACAGAAAAATCAACTAACAATAATTGTATTCTTAACATTAATGATATCCATACTACCAATGGGGCTCAACAGCTTCCACTCTTCCAGTTCTACCAGATTTAAAAGAATTTTAAAAAAAATCTGAAAGCTTTCAAATTTTGCATTACACCCAAAAGGATTTTTTTTAATGTTTCATGTGTTACCTTTATTTATTAAATATCATAATCTTCGCAACTGAACCACAAAATTCAATTCAACAGCAGCATTAGAAAACAATTTAAAAAGAACACAACTTTAGAATTTCCGATCCACATTCTTGAGATAAAAATGACCCCCCAATACAGTTTCGCCATTGCTCACATTAAAATCATTGAGTTTTTTTAATCAAAAATTCGACCAAGTGTTACAAAATAAGATATCCATAATAAAACAAATGTTATGCCTTATAGATGCATATGTTCGGTGGAGAGTTACGTTATTCAAAAGTTGATGACTTTGGGTACCGTTGTTTTATCACAGTGTTGGAAACATGCATACATTTATCCAGATTCTTCATTATTTAATTTTTAAATACAACACGGGGCTCTAATAATTGGCGGAAACATTTTGAAAAGTAAACCGACATTTATAATGAACCAACGGAAAGTTCTAAAATGAAATTAACAGCCCTTCTGTGCTACAAATAAGCAATGCTCATTAGCAGGTACAGAGGATAACCATAAGCAGAGAATAACCTGAGAAATTAAAACTAAGGACTGATAAAAATGCTAATAATTAAGTTAAATAAAATCAAATGGAAAACTTTAATTAAATTATGAATTAAAAACATCATTAAAAATCTGATTATCAAATATGTAACAGTTCTCCTGATAATATAAGGGGAGGGGAAGGAGGAGGAGTTAAGGAGGAGGCTGAGTCAGTGGAGGAAATCCTCCTCCACTTTCTTCTGGCGCACCACTATAAAGGTAACAAATATATTTAGCAACTTGGAATAATTAGTGTACATATTACATATATTATTTACATTTAGTCACATATGAAAAACCTCGAGATTGCTGCATGCCAATTTTCATTAGGTATTGATATCAAGTAAAACTAATATAAAATTTAATTTAATTATGAATTAAAAACATCATTCAAAATCTGAATTGTCACATATGTAATAGTTCAAACATAATAAACAAATGTAACATAACAAAATGATGCCCTCAGTACAGGGTTTATACACATTTCTGCACGCAGAGTACTTTTAAGGACATTTAAGTACCATTAATGAAAACAATTAAGGACCTATGACCAAATGAGAACTAACTAACTTCAATTAAAAATATTATCTATGTGAACTTCACT
>KK114299.1:9084-22114 GCA_000611955.2 Stegodyphus mimosarum
TCAAGAGAAAGCCTGGGCAAAGTCGTCCAAGAGCCACAACGGCCAGAGAAGATCTCTATTTGACCATTTTAGCGAGGCGTAACAGAGGGGCTACAGCTTTTCAGCTCTCTCGGGACCTGTATGCAGCCACAGGAATCCGCGTAACAACGGTGACTGTTTCCAAAAGACTGAATGAAAGGGGATTGTTTGCTAGAAAACCGGCTGTTTGCGTTCCGCTCACGTCTGCGGACAGGAGAGTCCGATTAGCATGGTGCAGGCAGCATAGTGATTGGAGTACGGGCAATGGGCGACCGTTCTGTTCACCGAGGAATCCCATTTTAGCCTAAACACCGATTTTCGCCGCAATTTCATATGGAGAGAGCCAAGAACCCGCTACCTACCCTCCAATGTCCTCGAAATCAACATTTATACCGGTGGCTGTGCAATGGTCTGGACAGGCATCATGTTGGATGGCCGCACACCTCTCCACGTCTTTGGCAGAGGCTCTGTGACTGGTATGAGGTACAGGGATGAGGTCTTGAAGCACTATGTTCGCCTTTTCCGGGGTTCAGTGGGCCCCGAGTTCATCTTACACGACGATAACGCGAGGCCACATAGAGCTCTTCTGGTCGACGAATTTCTCGAGAATGAGGATATTCGTTCGATGGATTGGCCACCCATGTCTCCACATGTCAACCCTATATAGCATGTCTGGGACTTTCTGGGGAGGGCAATCGCAACTCGCAAATGCACTCAGAGAACCATACAGGAACTGAAAACAGTGTTGCTGAATGAATGGGACCTATTGCCACAGGCACTGATAAACTGCCTTATTTCCAGTATGACATCGCTATGCGAGGCCTGTATGACTGTAAAAGGGGACCATACCCCCTATTAACCAATTTATTTTTGTCTTCTGAAACCGCTGTTTCAGATCTTCAGACTCCCACGAGTGTTACACATGAAGATGTGTGTCTATTATAACTGTTGAATGTTTATCTTGTTTATATTATATCAACCTATGTTCACATCAAATTTCATTAAAATCTGTCCAGTAGTTCTGGAGATCGTAGATCAAATATGAAAATTCTCTTAATTTTTTTTTCACCAGTGTATATTAAACAATTAATAGTATTTGATTTAATATATCAAAACATGGCAATGGATTTTGTTTATATTAGCACTAAGAATAAAATATGCAAAAAGCTTAAAAATAAAATTTACTGAAAATTACAAAATACCTTAAGTACAAAAGACAAAAAAATAATAAATTAGTCTAAAAATTTTAATAAATTTGTTTATTAAATTAAGTTTAATAATTTTTTTGCTAACAAGTTTTAAATTATTTTCGAAGTATTGATGTTATTCGAAATTCATTTTTTCTCCGATATTCTGCGGCGCTAAACTATTAAAGCTTTTTCTAGTACCTAACTTCTTAAATAGAATTTTATTTCTTCTTAGGACACTGAAAGATTTTTCTCCCAATGTATAGAAGATACAGAAATGTATAGTATATATATGTAAAGTACAATATATATTGTAAGATCTCTCTGGCCCAACTTGTCAGTCACTGGGATAGTGAGTCACAAAAACGTGCGAAGGGGTTGAAACCCTTTTATTGTACTTTTAAAATTACAACTGCGTCTCCTCGACGCTCACAAACTGCGCCAACTCGGCGGTTGAACTAAAAGCAAGGTAAAACTGAAAATAAGAAACTAGATGAACAAATGTCAAACACTACCGACGAGGCTCTGAGATCTTAACTAACCGCGTTTTTAATTATCGCTGATATTCAGCAAGATTACTGATTTAACAGTTGAAGGTCTAGCACTTCTGCAAAGTTAGGCACAAAGGCCGACACGCGCTGATCTAAATTCTACCGAGCAATCTCTCCAGCGTAGCTTCAAAGCAAGACCTTTTTCACGCTCGTTTCGTCTACTATTTAACTCAACTAGCTTCCGCTAAATTTGAATAAACTGCGCGTGCTACTGTAATTTACATACTCTGGCACGGGCATTTCTAGGGGAAAAATGAAGGCTAAAAAGGAAAGGACTATGAACTTAAAATAAATGTTAGTTAAAATAAATATAAACCCTACAATTTCCCTTGCCAGAATTTTGAACACTTGGAAGCAGGTCCTAGAAACGACCTGTTGAAAAGTTTCAACATTCTAACCTAAAACTCAAGAGCCCCGTTTACATAAAACAACTTTTGGCTATGAAATTTTACAATGTTTGGCGTCGCTAATACAATTTCTTCGTGCTGAATCCTCTCTGCTGTCGTTTATCATTCAGTCTTTTCTTCCTTCCAGGATCTGGAAGGAACAAGTATGAGTATACTGAAAATACACTATGATTTACACTTTAATACTCGGTAGCATTTTACTTTTCGATGATTTTCTTTTTCTTATTTAACTATTTATTTCACATTCATTCTTCATGCAAACTTTAATTTAAGTTGCTTTGCCCCGGTTCTCCACTTTATTTGTGGTGTCCAACGGAAGTATTTCATGTTTTTTGTATATCAACACTTCCCCTAACCACAATGATTTGTTAGAATTCGATCAACCAACTATGACACACCCTAGTCCGTCATACTAAATCTCGATGAGCTATATTTAATCTTCTTAAACTCAAGTGTTAGTGGAGAACCCTAAAAAAAGTCGCATTCATTCTAAATTCCCCCTCATTCAACTTTTCACATACAGGTTTTCGCTCCAACGCATGATTTTTAACTTCTAGTTAACATTTAGATTTTAACTGGTTTCTTTTGCCATTTACTTTTAGTATGTAAAATTTTATGCTTTTCCACTAAATTCTACTTTTACATAGCTTTAAAGTATTTACATATCTTTACAAAATTCTAATACATACGATTTTTACAATATACAATAATATGAACAAGAAAAAGATATTTTACTTCACGTTTCTTCGCCAAGCTGGCGGCCCTGAAACTAAATTTTCCATTAATACATAAAATACGAAAATATTTTATATCTGGCCAAATTTTGGCTTTAACATAACAAAACCAGTCTTTCGACCAACATAAACTGCTTGTTCTTAGACATTAAACTTAAAATAAAATCTTGCTTTGCTTTCGCTAAATACAGTAAACAAAACTGAGTCTCAACCGAGACAAATTGGCTTCCTTCAACACCTAGAAACTTCGTATTTACACATAACAGTTCAGAACAAAAGAAAAATTTATAGAAGGTTTAACTTATCTTTGACTTTTCGATGCTTGGAACTCAGTCATCCTCTTTTCACAGAACTCTGTCCATGTCAGGGAATTCATAGCAGTCAGCCTGCGCCTTTGACTTCTTTGGCTCTCCTCCATAGGCTTTCTTTTCTGGCCTCTACGTGCTGGTCTTTTGGGGTGTTGGTATTCCGGTTCCTGCCTTTTCCTCTTAGCACCTGGATGGTTGTTTCTGGGGGCCTCCGGTTTGCGTTCTTGCTTGAATTTTTTCTGCTGGTTAAAATCTTTTCGCTCTCGTTGTCTCTTTTTTCGCAGGATCGGCGGCCTTGTTTCTCTTTGGATATCCGGAACTGGACGCGGCTGCGTTGACTCTGCTTTTCTGTTGTGGGATCTTGTTACTGGTTTTTTTCTCTTGCTATCTTGCAAGGATTTTTTCCGGGACGTAGTTGTTCGCTTAACCTTTTTCTCTGCTGGAGTCTGGAGGTTTTGAGTCCTTCTTTTCGGGATCCTTGCATAACATGTAGAAGGGCTTTGTTCTTCGGTGATTCTCTGCTTCTTGGGTTCTTCGACGGTTCTCTGCTTCTTGGGTTCTTCGGCGGTTCTCTGCTTCTTGGGTTCTTCGGCGGTTCTCTGCTTCTTGGGTTCTTCGGCGGTTCTCTGCTTCTTGGGTGGCGGAGCAGACGGCCTTGCTTCTGGACCTTCGAATTGTTGGGAACTTGAATCCTGCAAGAAACTTTTGAGCACTTCAAAATCATTTTTCTCGTAAAACTTCTTCACCTGGTCGGGACTTGGCTTTACAGGTTTCTCCTCTCTCGTTCTTAAGGTATAATATGGCTCCCTTGATTTCCACCTGTTGAATAGCTTGGCTTTCTTCAAGGGTCAAATGACTTAAATCCAATTCAGGTTCCTTTACCGGCTCCACCACCCGTCGTTGCATCTCCAGCGTAATGGCATTTTCCTGAAAATCCAATCTGGCTTTTGCGGACTTCAAGAAATCCATTCCCAAAATCACTGGGTTCTGTAAATTTTTCACCACGAAAAATAATATTCTAAGGTTTTCTTCTTTTATCTGCAGTTTTAATGATATTTTTCCGACACACTGACATGTTTTTCCTTGGGCGGCTATAATTTCTGTGTTTCTATTTTTAAATAAACGTAGTCTATGAAAGTTGTCCTTGTAGAATTTGTAGCTGAGGAAGTTTCCTTGAGCTCCTGTATCCATGAGCGCTTCTACTGGAACTTCGCCGACCAGGACTTGGATGACTGATAACTGGGAATTTTTTATCACAACCGTGTTTAGGTATCTTCTTGAGGGATTTTGCGAAATTTCAGGGGTCTGGACCCTCGCTTTTACAGGCCCTTCTAATCGTTTAAAGCTTTCTTCTGACCTTCAGTCTTCTGGGTACGCGGACGGTTTTTTTCGAATTTCTTCTTCGCGCTTTGACCTTCGTTCTTCGGTGACTTAGCTTGATAGCTCTTTCCTCCATAAGAGTATTTCGTCCTATCGGCCGCCAAGTTTGAGAACTGTCTTCTGGAACCTTGAGGATATGCTGCCATTCTAGATTTTTCCGCTATTCGTCGGTTTTGGAACTTGACCGCCAACTCGAAGAGTTCCTGCAAGGAGCTTGGATTTCGGATTTCCATAAAGTCTTGGACAGCAGGTAGTAATCTGGGTAAGATTATTTCAATTACCTCATTATCGGATTTCTTTCCATACAGCATATTTACCAGCTTGATTTTTCGTAAAATGAACTCTGTTAACTCTTCGATGTTTCGCTGATAAAAACTGTAAAGTTCAGCTTCCAACTTTGCTCGGTCTTTCACTATGGGAAAGGCTTTTAACAACGATTCTTTAAAATTTTCAAATGTGTATTCTTGACCTCCAAATTCTCCTAATAAAAATTTTCCAATATTTTTCCACCATAGTGCGGCCTGTCCTTTTAATGCAGACGTGGCGATGGCAACTTTTTGCCTTTCGGGCACAGGATACAGCTGGAAATGGCTTTCCAGGCCTTCTAGAAATATTGCTACAGAATTTTTTCCGTCAAAATTGACGGTTGGCTTGATAGCTGCCCTCATAGTTTGGATTAAATATCCGAACCCTTCCAACTGGTTAGCCATAACTTGCTCTTGAAATTCTACAGGAGTTTCCACCAAATTATCGGCCATTCGAGTTCGTGAGATTGTCGGGCGCCAAATGTAAGATCTCTCTGGCCCAACTTGTCAGTCACTGGGATAGTGAGTCACAAAAACGTGCGAAGGGGTTGAAACCCTTTTATTGTACTTTTAAAATTACAACTGCGTCTCCTCGACGCTCACAAACTGCGCCAACTCGGCGGTTGAACTAAAAGCAAGGTAAAACTGAAAATAAGAAACTAGATGAACAAATGTCAAACACTACCGACGAGGCTCTGAGATCTTAACTAACCGCGTTTTTAATTATCGCTGATATTCAGCAAGATTACTGATTTAACAGTTGAAGGTCTAGCACTTCTGCAAAGTTAGGCACAAAGGCCGACACGCGCTGATCTAAATTCTACCGAGCAATCTCTCCAGCGTAGCTTCAAAGCAAGACTTTTTCACGCTCGTTTCGTCTACTATTTAACTCAACTAGCTTCCGCTAAATTTGAATAAACTGCGCGTGCTACTGTAATTTACATACTCTGGCACGGGCATTTCTAGGGAAAAAATGAAGGCTAAAAAGGAAAGGACTATGAACTTAAAATAAATGTTAGTTAAAATAAATATAAACCCTACAATATGTACAGAAATAGATTTAGTCAAAAAATTTAAACCCTTTGCTAAAGTTAATAAAGTTGCAAACATTTCTTTCGTAGCTCATGCACATAATGTTTAAATTTGGTGTATTCTTCATTTAAAGGTGACAAAAATTACCCTTTTCATCATAATATTACATAACAATTTTTAGATACATCTTTTAAAATGTTTTTATAGATTATCTTTCTTAAATAGGCTAGTTTAAAATGTTGGATCGTGTTTTTGAGAGAATAAACTTTTAATTTTTATTTTAAGTAATAACTCTTAAAGAGTAAATGTGTTAATTAAATACTAGAGGCTAACACCTAAGGTATTTTAATTTTGAAACAATTAAATTGTCACTTACAAGAGTTACAACAGTTAGATACTCGTAGATTGGTTTGTTATATACTTTCGTCAAATAAAAAAAAAGATTGTGACGCTAAAAATGACTCCTACTATAATCTATTACTAAGAATAGGCACTTCAAGGCCATTTCTTTTCCTTAATCGTTGCCACAGTTGTGTGTCATCCCTGACTCATAACCAACGCGGCGATTGCTGCGGAAAAAAGGTCGAATCATGTAATTGGTTAAAATCCTTAATTCCCTCTGAGCAGTGATGACGACATGTTTTTATCGTAAATCGGGGAGGATCGCTACGGCCTTGAAGAGCCTATTTTAAAGTAGCAGGTTATGGGATGTGGAATAGCTAGTCATTTTCAAACGTTACCTTAACATGTCGGATGTTACGGAGAGAAGCCAGTCTGTGACGCTCCGTAACAAGAGAACGTTATGAACAATAGTGCAGTATGTGAGCATTTTCAGATAGCCCACCCATCAAATGCGTAAGTCATGTGACTAGAAGCAAACCAGTGCCACATATGGCACTACCGTGTATGATCGTTCCTCGCCATGTGACATGAACCTGTTTCTTACCTGTAGGATCCGACAAGACTCAACATTACATTTGAAAATGAATGGCTGTTTTATATCGTTGTGGGAAACATTTTTAATGCTGCCACGACCTTTCCATTTTATTTTCAAGGCAAATATATTTCATACATACTATAGAGTGGCGGTAACACTGTTCTTAGCTAGCATAAGCTAACGAGACCTATAAGACTGTTGGGAATTGTCTTCGGGTATTAATTACGATAAAAGTCAGAAGAAGTGTCTAAAGAACCCTTTATTCACTCAATATAAGTATAACAGATGGCTTGGAGACACTTCGGCATAACTCAAACAGGTAACGGCCGACTAAAAAGTAAATAAAGTATGTTTAACATAAGGGCTCTTAGAATAATTTAACACGCAGGAAGGCTCTGATTCGTAGAAGTCGGCGTAAACAAGCATAATGGCTTGAAGCGCTCAACGAAACAGAAATCTAATCGCTGATGATTCACGTCAGCAACGTGGCCTTGAAGGAGGCATAACACGCTCTAAACTCCCCTTCCAAAACTTTCCCTTAAATACTACCTTTTTCTACCTCTTTTGAATACACGCGCATTAGCTTATTAACATTCTGGCAAGAGAAAGCGGGTTGGAAATGAGAATGAAAGGAAAGTATGAAGAGGCTTTTTTTTTTTTTTTAACGTTTTCTGTGTTACCTTTATTTATTAAATATCATGTTCTTCGTACTTAAACCACAAAATTCAATTCAACAGCAATATCGCAAAACAACGTTAAAATGAGCATGTCTTTAGAATTTCCGATACACAGTCTCGCTCGCTGGAGATAATTTTTTTTTTATTTCTTCCATACAGTGCTGCCATTGCTCGCATTGAAATCGTTCAGTTTCTTAATCAAAAATTCGTTAAAGTGTTACAAAATGTGAAACCGATAATAAAACAAATTCCAAATTCGGGCTTCCAGATGCTCATATTCGGAGGAGAATTACGTTATTCAAAATGTGATGGCTCTAGGTACCGTTGTTTTATCATAATGCGAGAAACGTACATACATTTATGCATATTCTTCATTATTTAATTTCTTTAAATGTAATACAGGGCTCTAATATTTGGCGGCAACAATTGGAAAAGTGAACCCACATTTATAGCAAAGCAACGCAACATGCCAAAACGAAACTAATAGCCCTTCTGGGATAACGCCCTTTGGACTAATTAAAAAAAATCTGAAAACTTTCAGATTTTACATTACTCCCAAAGGGGCGTTTTTTGAACGTTTTTTTGTGTTACTTTTATTTATTAAATATCATGTTCTTCGCGCCTAAACCATAAACTTCAATTCAACAGTAATATCGCAAAATAATTTTAAAATGAGCATATCTTTAGAACTTCCTATACAGAGTCTTGCGCGCTGGAGATTAAAATTTTTTTTTTTTTTTTTTTTTTACAGCATTGTCACGCATCGAGTCACGCATCGCTTTAAAATAGTTCAGTTTCTTAATAAAAAATTCTTTAATGTCTGACAAAATATGAAATAGATAATACAACCAATTCTGAATTACAAATTTGGGCTCCATATGCCCATATTTGGTGGAGGATTACCTTGATAATTTGATAACTGTAGGTAGCATTGTTTTATCACAATGCGAGAAACATACATACATTTCAGCAGATTTTTCATTATTTAACTTTTTAAAATATAATACAGTGCTGTAATATTTTCTGGCAACCGTTTGAAGAATGAATCGAAGCAAAATGCCAAAAGGAAATTAATAGCTCTTTTGGGCTAACGCCCTTTGGTCTAATAAATAAATGTATTTAAAAACGAATTTTCAGTATAGTATTTATAAATCCATTTTTATACATACTTTCATACTGTTAAAATCCAAATAAAAGTTTTAATACTTAGTACTTTAAATTTGTATAAAACACCTTTGGATGCCACAGAATATTTTAAAATTTCGCATACTGCCCTTACATATTTGAAGCCTAAGAAAAACCTTTGCTACTAACGTTCTCTCAAAAATATTATTAAAAGAATTAAAGCAAAGCTTTTTTGCTATGAAAAGCAATGCTTTTCTTCGTTAATTTGATAAAAAAATAACTTTCACATTTTTTTTAGGATATTTGCAAATGATACTTAATTATTATTGCATATCTTCACGCTGACTAATTAAAACTTTCACAGACATAGAAGAAAAATGATCTTTAATTATTTTCACTGAAAACAAAAAGAGGGGAAAGCCATACACGACACGAAAATGTCCCCTCCTGTTCCTCAGTTAAAAAAAGTACATCACATGTTGCTTTCTTCTCTAATTAAAGAAAGATTGATTGTCTTTCTTTGATTGCGGAAAAGCATGTAGCTGCGGAAAAGGCGACTTTCTCCTCCATTCAAGCTTAAGGCCGTTCAAGCTCAACGCGTGCGATGCATTCGACGCACATTTGATGCCCTCCTCTGGTCGTTCGATAACCTAAAATTTAGGAATAAAAAATAAATTTCGTGAGATAACTGCAATGTTATTCTTTCCTATTTGTAATTTTTTAATATTTAGCACTAGATTCACCAGTCCATCACAATGGCAGATAAATTCTTGTTGGTTGACATACGTGAATGTGAATCGGTTGTAACTTCTAGTATTAAAGTGGTTTAAATCTTAGTTATTTAGTCCTAAATACTATATAATTAAATGCATAATTTATGAGGATTTTTATGTACTTCTATGCGATGATTACGTAAATGAATAGATTTCGTTCATCAGACTGTGATATAAAATTATTCTCACCGTATTCGCTTCGCCGCTATTATGTTTTACTTCATGCCATTACTTCGAAACCTAAGGCGAGGCGAACTAATTCATGGACAAGGAGAGAATGAACAGCTTCCATCAGCACCTAGCACTCCGAGCACGAAGGTAGAAGACTTTGTTTTAGTGCCTGCCAAGTTTTCGGTACAAATTATGAAAGTATACTCGGTTTATTGTTTGATTATTATAGGTACTATTTGTAACATGCTTTATTCAGGGTTTATTAAGGCCGCAAATAATTATGGTAATTTTACCTCATTTTAAAGACATCGTTGATTTTCTGTTCTGAATAATTGTATGGTATTTAGATGTACGTTGTAGTTTTGTTTAGAATTTTGTTCATCATTTATAGAAATCTATTGCATATATTTTGATTTATGTATTGACCTCTGATTGTCTCAATATCCAGCTACTGCTGTTTTCAGGCAGGTATTTTCACTTTTTTAACTATGCAATATGGAGTTGCACTGTTCTGATTGCTTTTGTTAGAATAATATCTTTTTGGTCTTTGATGAAAGTTATAAGTTCGACCATCTCAAACGCAACCCTGGCTGGCATTCTGCCAAAACACATAGATTCGTCCAAAAGGGGTGTTATTACTTGCTGTGACGTAAAAGGTCACGTGAAAGTCTTCTCTTCTCCGGAAAGAGATGTGCTGGAGGGAAAGAAAGTCCCCATCCTTCCACCCTATTCTTAGAATAATTCGGTCCGAATGGCGCATGCGGGTTTGCGCTCATGGTCGCGGATCAGGCAGTCGAATTATACTATTAATCAATAACTGTGATTCTACATTCAGGTCCTTAAGGTCATTTTGGGCTTTTGCGTTGTTATCGTTAAAGTTCGATGAAATGTCGCATTGAATCAGGTTTCACCGTTTGCAGTTTTAATTTTGATTGTATTGCACAATTTTTGATTCCGTTTAAAATCATACACAGCATTATGCTCATGCATGTTCATGCATGTAGTTTGATGTTTTCGTGCATGAAGATTAGGTTGATTCACTAGGCTAATGTTAAACATTGATTTTTGACCAAATGCTATTGTATATATGGTTTCATTGTTTGCATTTTTGTTTCCTTTTGGATTGTCACGTGTTTGACCTAATAGCATTGTCTTGATCTGGTATAAGTTTTTGTTGTTGTGTTCTTGTGTATATCTTTTATGGCAGAGATTTATCGTTTTGCTGGCAATGTGATAACTGATTATGATATTTTATATTTAGACTAAGTGGAATTGTTAAAAATTTATGGGCTCATGTATCTGTATAGCGCAGGTAGTCAATTTCGTTATTGCCACTGATTTATTCTTGAAGTTGGAGTTAATAGACTGTATTATTATTTTTCTTCTAATAAGGTATCAAATCTGAAATTTGAAATCTTCTGATTACTGTATATCATGACTATGTTCTTGAAGGCCTTGTATGCCACGGTAAACGTATTTTGTTTAGTGATAATAAATGGCTTCTTGAGGCAGGGGCTTTAATCCGTGTAAGGCAGGTATCATGTCAGCTAGGTAATGGAGCCCCGTTCTCTGGTTAATAGTGCCTGCCAAGTACTAGCAGAATATAACTGAACGACCTTCACACTTAGAGTGGCTCCACCAGGAGTAAAATCTGCCCGACGTACTTCGCCTACTCCGCCCAGTGCCAAGACCTTATCCTATTCCTCTGTCTTCCATCTACAATGGATACTAGAGCTGTAGCTAGTGTTTTTAGCTCCCGGGGACAACCGAAGATCTCACGCCCCACTCCTGTTTGCCCTGGATGGAAAACATTTCATTCTAAAAATTCGCAACAGCTATTTAATGGCCATTGGAACCTGCGCGAGGGAACAAATGAACCCCCTTGCCACCCTCCAGCTACGCCCCTGGTGGATACCATCTCATGTAAATCTAAAATATAATGATATAGCTGTTAGGCTAACAAAGGAGGGTACTCCGATGCCCCAGGTGTATGCTGAACCTTTGACCTACCTTGAACTGTACGCGAGAAGGAAGGCTTCAATTAACAATTCTTGGGGACAGCTAACGACATGCTATCGTAGTGCAGTCCTGGTACTGCTATTGGTTTCAAGGGTGACAGGAAGGACCAAACGACTCTGGATCCGTTGACTTCAGGACATTTAAGGATCCTCAGGTATTCTCGTGTTACTAAAACATTTTCAACTTGGGCAAATGTAAAAGCCATGAAGCTACTGCTCAACATCTACTTAGTTGTGATGCTCTGAGGCGTGAAGATCTGCTGAAGAGGCCTAATTTCGTGTTGGAAGTTATGAAGGCGCATGAACTTATCTGATCTGATTGAGATCAGAGGGATTAGTAAGAAGAAGAAGACTTAAAAACTTGGATACTGGAGATATAAGAATGTCGGCCCAGTGTATGCATTTACCAAATCACTAGTTTAACATATAAAAATTAAATGTTTTGCTTGTTAAATGGAAGTGAAACATGAACGACAATTTTTTTACTGATATTTTCAAATAAATTTAGAAATCTTTTCCATCTAGAATGCATGAAAAAAAAATGATTTCTTCTTGTAAATGGTGTTATATTTACGTTTAAATCTTAGTACCAAAGTGTTATTTAATTTAAATCTTTCCTTTCTGCTTCTTTATGCCACGAGGTCCGCTCATTAGAAAATTTACTATATAGATTTTGTGAGCAGAGTTTGGCCTGCAATCCTGTGCCCTGCCGATCGAAGGAAAGACTGTTGGCGACACTAAAGCTGGCCTTATAGGGAATGCTTAGGTCAAGCTTGTTTGATAAGTGTGTTCGAAATTCTGTCGTGGTCGACCAAAGCTTGTAGTCTTCGCTTGTTGAACTTAATCCTTTGCGTAAGAAAGCTTTGATTTTAAACCAGATCCAAGTTTGTAGGTATATTTGTATTTGTATTTGTATATTTTAATTTTAGTACTTACAAGTGGTGAGATAGAATAAACTTAAATTGCTTCAGTTTTGTTTGTTTGATTGATGATTAGCTATTTTGGTGGTCATAACTCATTGCATAAAACAAACCTAACGCTTTATTTTCATGATAATAGATGTCGCTAAATTATTCAGAACCCGTACAGCGTGAGAAAAGATAATTTCACTGGAAAAAAAAATACTATGGTAATAGGAAAAATTTGATTTCATTCTTGTGCAACCATTAAACAAAAGAACACAAGAAGCGACATAAATTACATATTTAACAATTTAATTATTTTTCAGGTAATCAATTTAGAAGGCTCCTTAATTTACTAAGTATAGATTTCGAAAATTTTCAATTGGACATTCATTTTGCCTTTCTGTAATCTTTAAACGTTTAGTTAGGGCTTAGGGTGAAAGTCTAAGGCCACGCCAAGTCTCGCCTACATAAGCTCTCTCCGCTAACTAAAAAAAAAAAAAAA
>KK114299.1:22188-47338 GCA_000611955.2 Stegodyphus mimosarum
AAAAAAGGGGGGAACAGTTCTATATCTTCCGTTCTACTGAGCCGATTGACGAAATTCAAATTGCGTTCTTCATGTCTCGAAAGCACGACTTAGGATATATATTAGATTTATATATAGTATCATTCTAACATAGGTATTTTGACACAAAATCGGATTTTTCCGGAAATAGCATGCCATTTGTTTTCCATATTTCGTTTCTACGACTCAAATTATGCCAAGCTTTAAAGTTTTGTAAAAATCGCACGGGTAGTTTTCAAAAAATTGGCTCTCCAAATTTTAGCTCCTCCATGTAAATTCAATTTGGTATGTATTTATTAATATTTCTTTTATGAAACTTAGTTGACTTCTTCTTACACAGTTCGAAATTTAGGTTCATTCCAAATAAAATTCGCCCATATTTTTATGATTTATTTTTACAATTTGTATTTTTAAATAATTTTTATAAATGTTTCGAAAAAAATTTTGAATTACATAACCTATAAAATTTTTAACAATCATCTTCAAGTAGATGCATTTCTAAGCATACCTGCAAAAACATTAGAGATTTTTATTCAAAATTTCCGAAGATATACGTGAATTTATATATTGGCCCGTTTTGAAATTTGACATATTTGTTGAAAGCGATCATAACGAAAATGTGGTTTACGCACTTTGTTAAAATATTATTTGAAAGTAGAATGATGGTGCCATTTTTTACTCTCATCCACTATGTAAAAAGGCAGGACCAATGTTACTTTTTTCCCTCCTCTGCACAATGGAAGGCAAGGAAAATAGGTTGCCACATATTAAGAAGTTCGCCACGTGAATTATTGTTGGCTCAAACTGAAAAAAATCGTAAAGTTAAATTTTTGAATTTCTCCTTAAATATCGCACCGAATTTTACAAAATTTAATATTTAGGCATAATTTGAGTAGTAGAATCGTAATATGGAAAAATAATTGATATGTTATTTCAGATAAAGTCCGATTTTGTGTCAAGATACCTATCTTGCTAACAAAGCTATATATAAATCTAATATATATCCCAAGTCGCGCTTTCCAGACATGGGAAACGCAATTTGAATTTCGTCAATCGACCCAGTAAAACGGGAGATATAGAACTGTCCCCCCCTTTTTTTTGCGCAGTGTACATCGAAATACTTGTTGAAAGTATTTGCGTTATAAGATATTTTCTGCCTTCTTTCCACATGGTTTCGTGGCGTAACTGGAAGCACGATCGACGCGTATTCGAGAAGTCGAGGGCTTGAGTCTCGGAGAGGGCACTCCTGCTTCAAAAAAAAAAAAAAAAGTCTAATGACACTAGAATACATTTATATATTAAATATATTTAAAAATTCCTCATTACTTACGTGATTATGATATGTAGCAATATTTCATAGCCTAATTTTTAGTGATTGTATTATGTAGTATTATTATCGATGCACGTAAAAGTAATTAATGATCTGCGCATTAACAATTATTTTTGTAATAAATTACACTAGATAACAATTTGTGTAACAACTTTACTCACTTCCGTCCTTTTCTACCCTTCGCGTTCTGCTTTAGACTGCAGAACACATGCCACATGCTTGTATGCCCTGTTTCGAAGATGCATTTCATCTTTTCTCGTTGCTGGAATTCCAGAGAAGTTTTAGAAGATTAAAGTTGTGAATGCTTCCCTTTGTTGAAATGCTTTGAACGGTTTTTGATTGTTTTAATATTCATCTTTCTTGTTTTTATGCATCTTGAACAAAAAAAAAGGACACCCATCATTGCCTGTTAGATTAAAAATCTAAAACACCCTCTTAATTCTGTAATATATATAAATAAATATGTTTATTTGGTAAAAATTTATTTCAAGCATCATCGAGTGTGAGTTGTTCTGCCTTGAAATTGTTTCGTTTTTTTTAATCACATCGTTCAAAAAGTAGGCATGTTTACAAAAGAACGTACCATTGTCAGATAAGCGAGACTGGCAACAGCAACAGCACGGAAAGAATCTTTAAATTTGAAAGTGAATTCCAAATACTCATGTTATGATTTTTACGGATATATAAAACCATACAAAGAATTTTTAAAGAAAACAGTAGATAAGGAAATATATGTAAGAGTTTTATGGTATTTCTCCCGTCTTAGCATACCTTCGTGGTGTAATGTCAGCACATTCGGCGTGTATTCGAGAGGTCCAGGTTCGAGTCCCGGCGAGGGCATTGCTTCTTTTTTATCTCTCCTGCTTTCAAAAAATACCTAATGTCTCTACAGCGGCGCCCGAACTAAAAAAAGTGGTGGATGATAATTCTCCACCACTGGGATTTGGCGAATGGGTCCCCTAATCTCCTGTCGGCCTTTAAAAGGGGGAGTATATGAGGTATTTCTTCCGCCTTCTTAGCATGCCTTCGTGGTGTAGTGGTCAGCACGATCGAAATGTATTCGAGAGGTCCGAGGTTCGAATCCTCAGGTATTGCTCAATTTTCACGTCTCCTGTTTGAAAAAAAAACCTAATGCCTCAACAGAGTGTAAAACGAAAAGAATTGGACTAAAAAAATTCTTGCTTATGCAAGCCGAGCTGTGCTGTTGCAGCCTTCTTCACGGCTAATATCTAAATTCTTCATAACTAGTGAAATCCCTTTTAAGCATTTATTCTCTTAAAATTAATCTCATCCTTAACATTCCCTAAAGTTCTTTTAAATCTGAATTTATTGCCTTAAAATCAAACCCATCCTTAAAATTAATTTTCAGGATAGATTTGATTCAATTTGGACAAGAAATTGCACGCGTTTTAATCATTTCCATTATTTTAACCTTGAGTATATACTACATGTTACTCGAGAAGCACTAGAGAGACTATCTCGAGAATTAACAATCATACGTAAATGAAAATTATATGGAAGTTGTGCCATCACATAGGGACGTGGCACTGAAGTGAATAACGAAAATGCCCACTAGAGGGCACATTGTCTCCAGAGTGGCAGACAATGAGCACCGGAGAGTAATTTGGGTGACAATGCGTTGAATATTCTCTGCCATCCGAATGTTGTTCTCCCCATATTAATGAACGTGGTGTCTTCCATGAAAATCAGCTTCAAATCATTACACTGCTCACAGCAGAAATTAGCCACAATTTTTACAAATTGCCTAATTGACGCTATACTGTAGACAAAATCACCACTACTTAACATTTATTAGATTTTGTTACGTGTTCTCAATTATATTTAGAGTTTTCAGATTGCTTTTTGATTTAAAGAAACTTACAACGCAGATCGTTCCCCATCCGAATATGGGTACCTGGGAGACCGAATTTCGAATTTATTAGTCCAAAGGGGGCTTTGTCCCTGAAGGACTGTTGTTTTAATTTTGTGATTTTGCGTTGAATCACTATAAACTATGTATCACTTTTCAAATTGTCGCAACCAAGCGTTATCGCCGTGTATTGTATTTAAAGAAATTAAATAATAAAGATTCTGCATAAATGTATCTCCAAATGTGATAAAACAATGGTACCTAGAGCCATCCAGTTTTGAATAGCGTACGTTTCCAACCGAATACGCGCATCTGGAAGCCCAAATTTGGAATTTGTTTTATTATCTGTTTCATATTTTGTAAAACTTTAGCGAATTTTTGATGAACAAACTCAAGCGATTTAAAAGCGAGCAATGGCAACACTCTACGGGGGGGGGAACCTTTTAATCTAAATCGCGCAGAACTGTGTATCGGAAATTCTAAAGATAGACTCATTTTAAAATTATTTTGCGATGTTGCTGTTGAACTGAATTTTATGGTTTAAGTGCGAAGAACATAATACTTAATAAATAAAGATAACACAAAAAACGTTAAGAAACGCCCCTTTAGACGTTATTTAAAATCTGAAATTTTTCAGATTTTTCTGTTTTTTTCTTTTTTTTTATTTTTTTTATGTTTTGCGAGAGTTTAATGAAATTTTGGCTAACAAATTTAGCGATTTAAAAGCAATATTTTGCCTCTTTGCGAAGCTTAAAATACGCATATTTCAAATTTAATAAAAAAACTCAGCTACTTAAGAGAAAAATGTTGCAACACGGTAAAGAGTAAAATATTTTTCTTCGACATTTAATCAACAAAGTAAGTGATTTAAAAGAAATGTGTTGCGACTGCCTTCCCTAAAAAAAGCATTTTTACTCTGTACGCGCTAGTGTGTTGTCATTCCTCAAAGGGTAAGCTATTTAATTTTTTTTCACATTTAATCTGCCTGCTACTGATTAACATATCAAGCGATTTAAAAGAATAAACGCAGTTTTTCATTTATATTAATATGAATTACTAGTGGGATCCCAGAAATTACTTTAGCTGGACTCTATAAAATTATTGCAGATGTTTCCTTTCTATAACAACTATTTTAGGTTGTAGAGTCAGTAGGTTATGTCAAAAAGGGAGTCATGAAAATTGAGCAACGTCTTCGCCGGGACTCGAACCACGGAACTCTGGAATACGCGCCTAGCGTACTGACCACTACACCACGAAGGCATGCGAAGAAGGCGGGAGAAATACCTTATATAGCCCTCTTTTAAAGGACGAATGGGGATCAGGGCCCAGTCGCCAAATCCTGGTGGTGGAGAATCATCACCCACCACCTTTTTAGTTCGGGCGCCACTTGTACAGACATTAGGTAATTGGAAGCAGGAGATGTGAAAAATTAGCAACGCCTCGAACCGCGTACCTTTGAAATACGCATCTAGCGTGCTGACCACTACACCACGAAAGCATAAGAAGAAGGCAGGAAAAATACGTTATAAGGTGGCAAACAGTTAGGGAATAATAAACAATGAATTAAAAAAACACTGCTATTCTCAGCATTAAAAATATCTTCGGGAACAACAAATAATTTCGTTAAAAATATGTTCATTAACGAAATGAATTTAAAAAAATCTGAAAGCTTTTAGCTTTTATATTACGCTCAAACGGGCCTTTTTTATTATTTTACAGACACATACATGTTTCGACTGCATTTGGGCTAACACCATATTGGGCTAAAACTATTTAGAAACAGCATACTTTTAGAATTTTCGATAGACAGTCTCGCGCATTGGAGATAAAAATATTTTATTCCGAACAGTGTTCCCACTGCTCGCATTGAAATTGCTGAATTTGTTCATCAAATATTCGTTAAAGATTTACAAAATATGAAATAGGCAATAAAACAAATTCCAGATTCCAAATTCGGGTGGAACAGTATGTTATTCAAAATTTGATGACTCTAGGTAACGTCGCTTTTTCATAACGAGAGAAATATACGTAAATTCATGTAGATTCTTCCCTATTTAGTTTATTTACATATAATACAGGGTAATAATATTTCGAACGAACGATTTGAAGAGGGATTAGGACATTTAAAGTGGTTCGAAGCAAATACCGTTTTTAGATTAATATCCCGTCTGGGCTAATAAGCAAATCTTCTTCAAACAATCGCACTGAATTAGATAAGGCTATTAGTTGCATCAATCCAGCTACTGAGGAGATACCTTGTTGATGGGCTTTCTAGGGAGAAAATGCTCGTATAACTTTATATATGTGATAAGTCACAAAAACACACATGCGGTCTTCGAGTTAAACGACAGACCTACGCATAGTGAAAGAATTAACACTTTTGATACTCTAACAACTCGACCATTGGTCGATAATATTAAATAAATAGATAATTTATTAATATTTTAGAAATTATACATAATAAACGAAAATCGTAATAAATGACTCAAAAATTTTTAAAGTGAGCAGAATAAATTGCCAAAAATAAAATGTCGATTGTTAAACTGCAGAAATCAAAGATATCAGGTAAAATATAAAATTATTAAAAAAAAAAAAAAAAAAGAGGTGGAATGAAACTGATTAATGAGACTTTAAACAGCTATTGTGCAACAAACAAAACAACAGTTTTTATGATTTTCTAACTCAAGAATAGCGAAATAGTTAAAAAATTTGCATTCCTACTTTACGGCTGCACTGAGAGAAAGGTTTTTGCGAAATGTCGAGCTGTGGTAAGAGAGCTTCTCTGCAAAGCGGGTTTAGGATGCCAGAAAATGGCAAAAAAGACAGGGTTGCTAGATTTGGCCCGAAATCGCCCATTTGGCGGCAAAATAGGCGATATGCCATAGAAGAAGCGAGAACATTCTAGAACGAATTCTTACCGGCTTTCCCGAGAATATTCTCGAAGGCAGATCAAAGTTATAAATACCCCGCCTGTAAGCGGAGTAGCAGTTTTATCGTGAAGAGTATCTAGAGTATGTGGAGTTTTTAGAAATTAGTTCGAGGTCGATGTACCGAGTCGGAAACTTTACTTTAGAACTTTGTCGAGAAGTTGTCTTCACCGTTACAGCCTGATAGCCTGAATGCTGTGTTGCTAATTGTTTCAGCTCGTTTATCGTGCTTTTCAAACTATGTCTTAAATATCGGTTCACATTCACAAGCACAAGTTATATCTCCTTCCAATGAACAAGTTGAACAAGGTTTTCATAACTATGGTTAACAAATTATTATTTCCAGTTTAAGGTATTATGAAACATCTCGCAACAAAACAGTATCTAAAGTGGGAGGACAGTAATATAATGCTTAAATTGAATTATACAATTTTTAATCATATTAATTTTTATTTTTTACTGTTTGATTCTCTCGAGACATAGGTAACGTTGACAGGAAGTTTAATGCTAAACCAAATAATTAATACACACTGAAAAAAAAGACAGTTCTATATCTCCCGTTCTACTGCGCCGATTGACGAAATTCAAATTTCGTTTTACATGTCTCGATAGCGCGACTTCGGATATATATTAAATTTATATATAGCATTATTCTGACATAGATATTTTGACACAAATTCGGAATTTTTCTGAAACGACATGCCACTTTTTTTCCATATTTCGATCCTAAGACTCAAATTATGCCAAACTAGCAAATTTTGTAAAAATCGCACGATTAGTTTTTAAATAAATGCCTCTCAAAATTTTAGCTCCTCAATGTTAATTCTATTTGGTATATATTTGTTAATATCTCTTTTCTTCTGAAACTTATTTCATTCCTTCCTACACAGTTCGAAATTTAGGTTCATTCCAAATAAAATTTATCCGTTTCTCATGATAGTTTTTTTAAATTTGTATTTTTAAATAATTTTTATAAATTTCTGGAAAAAAATTTAATTACAACCTATAAAAGTTTTACAATCATCTTAAAGTAGATGTATTTCTAAGCGTACCTGCAAAAAATTACAGATATTATTGAAAATTTCCCAAGATATACGTGAATTTATATATTGGCGCGATTTGAAATTTGGCATATTTGGTGAAAGCGATAATATCGAAAATATGGTTTACGCACTTTGTTAAAATTATTTGAAAGCAAAAAAGGGACTTTTTTTCCTTTCATACACAATGTAAAAAAGTTGGAACGATGTGACTTTTTTTCCGCTCCTGCACCATGGGAGGGAAAGGAAAACAGGTTGCCATATGTTAAGAAGTTAGCCAAGTGAATTATTCTTGGCTCAAACTGAAAAAAAAAATGCGCCAAGTTCAATTTTTGAATCTCTCCATAAATTTCGCACCAAATTTTACAAAATTTAATATTTAGGCTTAATTTGGATTGTAGAATCGAAATATGGAAAAAAAAAATATGTTATTTCAGAAAAAGTCCCATTTTGTGTCAAAATACCTATACTGGAACAAAGTTATATATAAATCTAACATACATCTTAAGTCGCGCTTTCGAGACATGGAAAACGCAATTTGAATTTCATCGTCCATTTTTTTTTCTTTTTGCGCAGTGTACATAAACTGCAAGTAGACTTAACTCATGTTGTACCAGTCAAATGCATTCATCTGCTATTTATTACAAAAGGTTTTACTAATGTGTCATACTGCGGCATGATTTGTTCATCTATTTTGTTAAACTCAAGGAAAGCATCCATCAAATCTTATGTTTTCAACTTACGGCAAATGTACTTACTCCTTTGGTACGGAATCACGTTTCACACTATTGCGTATCACATTCAAGAACCTTCAAAAAATTCAAAACAACAGTTTTTGTGACTTATAAAAACTCACGAACAGCGGCAATTGCGTTAGATTGTTGAAGATAAAATAATTCTACAAGTAACACACGATTGAGGTTAAGTGAGAAGCATGTTGAACCCTGCTAGTATTTCGAATGTCCTTCGGTGTTTTTTTCTTGTGAATTCTCGAAGCTGCTGTCGTTTACGTAACCGAGCATTTGCATTCCAAATTTTACCTGCGTTTCATTAGCACTTTCAATTCTGTGAATTGAAACAGCGCCGCATTTTCCCCTATCGACAACTTTCGGAACTAATTGTTTTTTTCGTCGAATCTTTTTCTCACGTTATCATTTGTTCCCAACCAAATTTGGTGGCAATCCAGCTGATAGATCGAGCTACAAATGGCTCTGAGTGATGTCAGTTTTAAAAACTCTCACGTGTACATCACATGACTTCCTTGTACGGAAAATTAAATTATACGCATTTTTCCTGCATTTCATTTAAACTTGTTTCTTCGAATTTCATTAGAGATACATTTCTCATACAATTAATTCAGTTTTCACTTCGCAGCAAGGCAAAAATATTTAAAAACTCCAAATATGTTCAATAAAATATGAAAGATATAGAAAAACATAAAACACAAAATATAGTTAAAACAATTTTTACAATTAAATTTCAGTTTCTACGCAAAAACATGCAATTCGGCCAGCAAGCAAGAAGGCAGATTTTTCGAGGCACAAAACTAAAATTTTCCTTTTGGTCCCACTCAGCAAAAAGACATTGAAGGTGCAGAAAAACTTAATTCCCTACTCTTTCAAATTTTAAATGTAAACAAATATGGCTGGTATGGCAAAAAATTAGGCTTAGCCGAACTTAAACGACTCTTAAATTTTTGATAATTCTATAAATCTTACATGCAGATTTACTAAAGGCATAAAAACCTTAACCGGAAGATAAGAACAACATAATTCAATCATTTTAAAGCAAAAACTGCACAGTTTAGAAACACATAAGAATAAAGAAACTGAACTCACTGAGCGGAGTAACATAGTGGGTATATATATCTATATATATATATATTTATATACTTTTGGTGCGGCCGATTGCAACCAAAATGGGAGATGTACATCTACATGTTATAGCAGTCCTATATACAAAATGTCAAAGTTCTGAGGGTACTCGTTTTTGAGTTATGCGAGATACATACATACATACATACATATGTACGTACGGACGCACGCATATTAGGGGTTACTTTACTTAACCTGTTCCGCCAAACTAAGTTAATGGCACTACAGGGTTAGGAAGTCATCCTAGTCATTGCTATAAGTCTGACGGATAAGCCGCCTTTCTACATTTTACATTAATCTTTAGTTTCTTGGATATAATTATTTTCATTCGCTTGCTTCATTATCTCTAAGATGCCCTTGTTGCAGTAATAGTCCGTGAACAGTCTAAAAATCTCTTCAGAATCCATTTTAATTTTTTTATAATTTATTCTACAAATATTGCACTCAGATTAATTAAATTCATAATACCTTAACCGGAACATAAGAACAACGTAATTCAATCATTTTTAAAGCAAAAAATGCCCATTTAACTAACATACAAAAATAAAAAAACTGAGCTCATTAAGCAGAGTAACACAATGGACATATAAATATATATTTATATTTATGTACTTTTGATGTGGCCGATTGCCACCAAAAAGGGAGATGCACAATTAAATGTTATAACAATCGTTATATACAAAATTTCAACTTTCTGTGACTACTCATTTTTGAGTTATGTGAAATACATAGGTACCCACGTACAGACGCCACGAAAAAGTCCCTTCCGAATCCATTTTAAATCAGTTTTATTTATAATTCGTTTGGGAGAAAAGAGCCTTTTATTCTGTCCTTACGTACAAATCTCACGCAAAATTATCATTAAATTGCATTCAGCGGTCAAAATGGATATTTTCGTTGAACTATGGTACCCGGAATTCTTCGTGATTTACAACACTCCCTTTACTTTGTACAAGGAAGTGAAAACAACAACCTGTGTATAGCGAAAAGGCAAAATGAATAATTCTTCCGTTAAAGCCATACGTTTTGCAGAAAAATGTGTTGATAAATTCAATTAAGCTTAAGGAATATTATTTTTAAATCTATAAACGCAAACTGCTTTAAATATTGAATTATTTGAGCAATTTTTTTAATCCTCTTCGTGTTTACAAATTACTGAAGATAATTTATTTCTGCTTTCCAACATTTAAGAACATTGTTTCAAAATAAGGAAAATAAAATCCAGTAAACCAAGTCTCCGCTTTAAACTTAGCCTATTATACGCGAAAGTTGTTCCTTTTTATTCTTAAAATGAATAATTGTGCAAATTGTTTATGCTCATGCGTTTAAGTTTCTCGCCGTCACCAGCAACATTTTATGATTTTTAGCATCGTTAAGATTAAGGTTCATTTATTAAGGAAGGAAAAAGCGTCCTTATCTAACCCGTTCTGCATTCAAGGGAGTCTTAAGGGAGGTTTTTTTGTTGATAATTAATAAAGTTCTTGAAAAGGTTGTTATCGTAAAACTTCTCTTTTCGTTCTAAAGTAGCAAGAAATACTAAAAAGGATAGTAACAGCTATAAAAATATCGGAAATTAAGTTCAGTGAGCGACTTTATTTAATGCCTATAACTGTGGAAGATTGTAAAAGCCGCCTATATAATTGTACATTTTAAGGGTTTCCGAATAAATTATGTCTCTTTTCACTTAAATTTCTTTTCCCTTGAGAGAACGCTGATAAGTAAATGAAGCAGTGAGGTGATCAAAGTGAAATATCTGAGCACTTCTTAATTAGAAGAAGTTCGAGGAAGTGTATGGTTATATAACAGTTTTTCCGCAGTGATATACAGGGTATTTATAAAGTCCCGGACACATTTTGATCTTTAATAACTCATAAAATAATAAAGATAGATTAAAATGAATAACATAAATGGTTAGATAGATTCAAAACGTTTCATGACCCTTGTCCATTAACTTCCACGTGTGCCCCCTTCGTCGCACGGAGAATATCAAGTCGATATTCAATTTCACGCCAGGTACCGGCAAGCATGTCGGCATCTACAGAGGCTATTGCGGTTGTAAGTCTGGCTTTTAGGTCATCCATGTTCGACACTCTTCTCCTGTAAACGTTGCCCTTTACAAATCCCCAAACGAAAATGTCCAGCGGCGTTATATCAGGTGATCTGGGTGGCCAAGGAATTAGACCTCCTTGCCATCCATCTTCCTGTAAAATGGTCATTCAAAGAGCTACGAACGATGGTATCCCAATGAGGTCGTGCACCATCTTGTTCTAAAAAGACATGTGGCTGAAACTCTTCTAGTTGTGGAAATACGAAGTTTTCCAACATGTCTGAGTAGACGACTGATGAGACCGTCTTTTCTGTGAAAAAGAAAGGCCAAATGACTCGGTCGTACATTAGTCCACACCACACATTAACCTTTGGGGAATCCCTTTGTGCCTCACGGTATTCATGGGGGTTTTCAGATCCCCATATGAAAAATGCAATTAATAAGCAGACGATATTTACAAAAGTACGTATATTTAGACTGGAAAATGAAATTATCTGAAATTAACCACACGCGCAGACAATATTTACAAAAGTAAAGATATTCAAACGTGAAAAGGAAAATATATAAGTTATTCCATCGATAAATGCCCTATGTTTGTTTATATCATCATTATTTTATGAGTTATTAAACATCAAAATGGGTCCGGGAATTTATAAACACCCTGTTATATTCATTTGAAAAAATAATACAGTTTATATTTAATGTGTAAAAGATTTAACTAGTGTTTTTGATGCTAGAAGCTTTTTACTTCCTTGTACGAAGTAAAAAGGAAGTATTGCAATCACGAAGAATTCCGAGTACCATATTTCTACGAAAGTATCTAATTTGACCGCTATTGAATGGAATTTAACAATGTTTTTGTGTGACATCTGTATGTAAGGACAGAATAAAGGACTTTTTTTCCGTAACGAATTAAAAAAAAACAAGTTAAAATGGACTCAGAAGAGGTTTTTTTTTCTGACGTCTGTACGTACGCATGTATGTACTTGTGGATGTAAGTATGTATGTATGTCGCATAGCTCAAAAACGAGTAGCCTTAGAACGTTGAAATTTTGTATATAGGATTGCTATATCATGCAGTTGTGCACCTACATTTTTGGTGGCAATCGGCCACACCAAAAGTATATATATATATATCTATATATCCACTCTGTTACTTCATTGAGCTCAGATTTTTATTCTTATATGTTGGTAAATATTGCATTTTTTGCTTTAAAAATTATAGGATTAGTTTCTTCTTATCTTCCGGTTAGCGTTTTTATGTCTTTAGCCAACTTCCATGCAATAGTTGTAGAATTATCAAAGTGCAGCTGTGCCTAATTTTTTTACCATAGCAGCCATATTTCTTTACTTTTAAACTTTGGAATAATGGATTTGTAGTCAATCTAGAGAAACTAAGCTTCCCATCAAAACAAAGAAAACGCCTTCTTTTATTATTACGAATTAAATCATGCTTAATCCATTCTGAAATTATCATTTAGGTTATTAAATATCCCATATGACTCACCATAGTCTCCACAACAAATTAAGTCAGTTTTTACGTCTTCAGTGTCTTTTTGTTAAAAGTAAAGTGAAACTAAATGCAAACTTTCAGTTTTGTGCACCGAAAAATCTGCCTTCCTGCCTGCTGGCCGAATTGCTTGTTTTTGCTTAGAAACTCTAATTTTAATTGTAAAAATTATTTTAACTGTATTTTCTATTTTTAATAAAGATATTTTGAGGTTTCACGTATTTTTGCCTTGTCGCAAAGAGAGAACTGAATTCATTGAATGAGAAATGTGTCTCTAATGAAATTCGAGGAAGTAAGTTTAAACGTAATGCAGGAAGAAAACGCGTAGAATTTAATATTCCGTACAAGGAAGTCATGTGGTGTATACATCAGATTTAAGTCTTCAAAATTTGTGGAAAGTTAAGTTACTTTGCAAAACTACATAAACATCTTATCTACTCGTTTTAGCAAATAATTCACTGCTCAAAATATTAGGTATTTAATTTAATTTCCACACACCTTTCGCATAACTAAGTATTCAGATCGTTGCCGTTCAGCGAAATATAATATTGATAACTTACGTTCTGAATTTAATTGGTCTGCAACTGCTCAGCATACTGAAAGATTGTAATAAATAAGAGAATTTCTTAATAATTTTAATCTTTATCAGTCCAGATGAGTATTAGCTCAGAAGGGCTATTTGTCTCAAAACGACATTTTGTATCGAATCACTTTTCAAATTGTTGCTACCAAATATTATCGCCCTGTATTATCTTTAAAGAAACTAAATAATGAAGAATCTGCATGAATGTATGTGTGTTTCTCGCACCGTCAAAAAGCAACGGAACGGTACTTAGAGCCATCAAAATTTGAGTAACATAGACCTCTACCCGAATATGGGCCTCTGGAGGACTATATTTTGAATTTCGAATTTGTTTTTCATCCATTTCATATTTTTTAAACTTTAACGAATTTTTGATTAAGAAAATAAGTGATTTCAAAGCGAGCAGCGGCAACACACTCTACGGAGTGAAATATTTTTATCTCCAATGGCCAGAGACTGTCTGTCGGAAACATATATGTGCTGCTTTTATGTTGATTATAAGATATGCTGTTTTTAAATATTTTTAGTTAGTTTAGTTTAGTTTTAAATATTTTTAGTTCGATAGTTTATAAGTGGCGTTAACCCACAGGCTCTCGAAACGAGTATGTGTCTTTAAATGAAAAAACGCCTGTTTGGGCCTAATACAAAATCTGACTTTTTTTCTTTTCATTTTTTAAAATTTTCTGATAGTTATTTAACTGATGTAAATTAAAATACATTAAAATATATTATTATAATTTTGGAATTTTAGAATGTTTTACAACATATATTTCGTTTGAGGTGAAAAATCATATAGTGTCGCTTGTGTATTAAAGAAACAATTTCTTTCTTTTGCATTATTATTGCATCGCGTCTGTTTTATACTTCCAGTTCCAAGATAAATTCTTTATTTAATCGAAATCCTTGCAGTTAAAAAATCATGCAATTAAAAAATAAATAAAAATTGTAATCTGATCTTTCAGTTCAATTTAAAACTCGAAAAAAAACTTTTTTTTTTATGCAAAAAGGATAAAAAGATTATGATTTCAGATTTAATGATCTACTTAAATATGTATTATTTCGGAAAACACACGCAACAAAATAACAGAATTCGAAACTTTTGGGTGAAATGAATCAGGGAATAGAAAATAATTTATGTGTCAAAAATTTAAACAAATGAACTTACGAATCACCATAAGCCATGCAATCAGAAGAATTGCTTAAAGGCACAGATTTTTAAAACTACATTTTAAGTTTCGTCGATTGCTAGTGAAACAATGATGATAAATGAAGCGATCTTACTCACGTGACATACCAATAACTTCCTATCATTTCAAAGGGAATTTTACGAAAATAACAGGCACGAAAGTTTTGCACAGTAAAACCAACAACGCCTGCCTTTAAATATTAAAAAAATATTATACCATAGAATATTATGAAATACAATTAGCTATTTAAGTAAATTATTTTTACATTTTAATTGTTTTTATATCGATAGCAAATGGCTTCCTTTCTTTAATTTTGCATCTACTTGATGAAATAAGCCATTGTTCATAAACTGCATTGAGTTTTAAAATTTTTGGTAATTAATGGCATCATGCAATCATCTTGGCATACGGCCAACTACGCAGCAACGACTATTAAATAATGAGATCAGTCTGCTATCGATCGGCCCATGTCGGGTAGGCAGAGGGTGAATAAGAAGCTTTGACCTTGAACTAAAGTAAGTAATCCCTTTGCACAACATCAATTAGTATTTCGCATTGTTAGTTTATTGTCCCATTTTGTTAATAATTAATCAATTCGAAAACCTAAAAATGTCATTGTTATTAAGTCTGAACTTATAATGTTCCTATTATTTTAAATAACCAGTTATTTTGTGATTTAGAACTGTATTATTACTTCTCTCTTCCGTTTCCCTGTCGGAATGTAAATTAGTTCGACAGTATACAGTGGCTCCCAAAAGTGTTCGCACACTTATGATTTTCATTGAAATAGGGCTCTATCCATTAATTAAAAGTAAGAATGGATGAACATTGATACATAAATTGCAAAAAAAACTAGTAAAATCTATTCCCAGACGTTTAAAAGCTGTTGTGGATGCTAAAGGATATCCTACTAAATATTAATTTAACGAAAAATGAAAATATTTACTGAAATTTCAAGATTTTTTTGAAATGTATGAAGACTTTTGTGAGATAAAATGTTTGTCATTTTTTGATTATTAATTTCTTAAAAAAATAAAGTTTCGCTATATTTTAAAACTATTTCACGTAATTTTGTTGCGAATAGATTATTGATATTATTATTAAAATCTCATTCGGAAAATTTAGTTTTAATTAATGGATAGAGCCTTATTTCAATGAAAATCATAAGTGTACGAACACTTTTAGGGAGCCACTGTATAATGTGAGATTTTCGGATTGTAAAATACAGTACATTTCTGCTTTTCGAGAACGCGTTACTAGAGTAACTTGCTCAGCTAAGATTTCATTCTTTGGCTTCTATTATAGTGGCTGATATTTAAATTGTTACGCCGGGGAGAAGTTTGAGCCAACTTCGCGTTAAAACAATTGTGTAGTCGTTGCCTTCTTAATTTTAATTTGAAATTTGAATTTGCTATTACTTATGAGTTACTTTGCCACACAAGCTGGCTGATCCTGTTAAGCGCGAGCATTTATGTTCATTTAACAAAAAGGTTTGTTAAGTCTTCCCGAGACTCTGTAGTTCTATTCAGATTAACGATAATTCCCTTAAAGTCTGGTAGGAGTTTGATACTAATTTGTGCTATCAAAACAAGTGAAACTTTATAAACTATTACTGTAAAATTTGCATAAATTTCTGACCACTCCTTCTTGGTCTTGCATTTTCAATGTCGAGCAGTGTATATTACATATAAAACATTGCAATGAAATAAGCAATATCCCTTAATACAAATATTAATTATCCTAATAAATATATTAACCAATTTTCCGTTGCCTTCTCTCGAAAAACATCCAGCACCCAAGAGAAATATTTAATTTAAAAACTGCACAGAATTATCGCCCTCATTTTTCCTAGTAGCAACAGTGCTGATACCGCGGCAACAATGGCAACAGTGATATATCAGCAACAACGGTTGCGTGCCATTGTTGCTGATATAATGAGAGAAAATGATCGATTTGATGCGATTTCATCCAAAAACATAAAATTTAAAAAAAAGTCTAATTCGAATTTTGCAAAAAATCGTTTCGAAGTACACTGGCTCTTGTCTAAATGCGTCTATATAACAAATTTCGTAGCCCTGGGTATATTAGCTCATACGCAGCACGAACGAAAGACACACTCACGGACACATACACCTTATATATATATATGTAATAATAAAAAAAGTCTGTTGTAAAGTAGAGCAGGAATTTTAACGTCGTAGAAGTGTTGATCCATAACGAATAAGAAATTGGAGGCGAAGGCAGATTAAATCTTCATTTTTTATTTCCGCTTGTTGTGGCCACAATCAACTTGGCACATGAAATGTGCCCATTCCAAAATAGCTCACATTTTAGATCAATTTTAGTAAGAAAGAAGAAAGTAGCAGACAGCAGTCCAACTATGACGAAGCGTAAAGAGCAAGTGTGTTACGTTCAGGGTGAAATCCCAATTCAGACTGCGTTAGTTTTGGTTTACAATGCATTTTGATTGGACAGTTAATACTTCTGTAAAATTATTATTGGTTACTTGACTTTTAGTTCCATTTACATCATGAGAATTATGTAAGAGTCATATGACAGGGATTGATCTAGAAATGACGCAGTGCAGAGAGAGGTTACTATTTTTAGAATTGAGAAGGGAAATTTACGTTGTTAATTTAATCTTAGACATATTCTTAATTTTTCTTACATATATATATATATAGTGTAGGATAGCATCCTCTACAACAATTAGATGTTTCTGCAAGGTGTGTGAAAGAACTCTTTTTTTTTCTTTTTCTGATGATAGAATTCAGCAGCAAATTATTCATTCAGACGATTCCGCCATTAAGGCGATGACTCCATTAAGATGAGAGACGTTAGCTTTTCTACATTTGTGTACAATCTCGTATATTTCCATCTGCGAATGTTATCATTTCATGGTGTGTAGTAACTATCCGCGTTTTCATAAAATATTCAAGTTTATCTATAAATCGGTCTACTTTATTAGCCTCTGGACAGCCATCTATGAAGTAAAATCACAGACTTCAAGATAAGTAAGTACCTATCCCATAATACCATACTTATTTTCAACGAATTTTATTTATAATTTGATCCCATAATACCGTAGTAATTTCTCACTTTAATCGCTTTTCTGTATTCGTCGCTTTTGTTTCCACCCGTCGATAAATGATAGGTCGAAATTCCATTAAAGTACCTGTTTTTGATTTAATCTCACTGACACATGCGTTCTTTTGTATAACAACTTGGATGTGAAATTTTCTTGCCGACAAATAGACGATGATTTTGTGCAATAGGGATCTTTAGTATTAAATTTATGTATGCAATTATTTGTTAAAATTTGAGTTCTATGTCTGCAATAGCTCGTCTGATGCCAAAGAACGATTTGCAGAGTATTTACATAGTAACAACACAAGGTTAAACTTAATATTATCAAACTGCAATTTTTTTTGTGATATTCCTACTGAGGTAATTTGGATACTGATTGAAATTAATGTAAAAGAAAAGTTTATGGTACGTTAAATGATATAATGGGCAATGAAAGAATTAAAAGAGTGTGGAAATTAATGAAAGTTCTAAACACAGATGCATGTTGGAAATTGATAAAATGTGCAAATAAAGTAAAAAATTTTCCAAATATTTGATTACTCAGTATAAGAATAATTAAAGAAAATAAAAGAAAATTCTATAATAGTTCAGATTTTCCACGGTCGTCCGAAAGGCTTTGTTAAGGTTTTTTACGCTCTCGCTGTGCTCCCAGTTTACCTTACCAGTCTACTGTTATTCCTTACCACTCCTATTAGCTATTTTTTTGTCTTTTTAGCATTATTATTAAGCATAATTTTCTTCGCAATTACGTCATCCCCAATTCAACAGCAACATAGCAGCATATGTTTAGAATTACAGTGTGTTAAGAGTTGATATACATTTTTCTATTGTTTTTGGTCCTTTCTCAGTTCCTCATATCAATGTACAGTTGTGTTGATAAAAGGCTTGTAAATTCATTTTTTTGATTTGTCCAAAGGGGAAATTTGCCAGAAGGGCTATTAATTTCGTTCTGGCATTTTGCGTTGATTCACTATTAACGAGAAATCACTTTTAAAATTGTTGCCACCAAATATTAAAGCCTTGTATTATATTTAAAGAAATTAAATAACGAAAATCTACATAAATGTATGTACTAGTAGTTTCTCGGTATGTTGTGATAAAGCAACTATATCTACAGCCATTAGATTATGAATAACGTAGTCCTCCACTCGAATATGGGCATCAGGAAGCCAAGATTTGGAATTATTTTTATTATCTGCTTAATATTTTGTAAAACGTAAACGCATTTTTTATTATTAAAATAACCGATTTCAGAGCGAGCAGTGGAATATTGTACGGAATAAAATATTTTTCCTCCAGCGTGCGAGACTGTCTATCGAAAATTCCAAAGATCTGCTATTTTTAAATATTTTGTGATTTTACTGTTGAATCAAATTTTATGCTGCGTACGCGTCAAGAACTTGATATTTAATAAATAAAATAAACATACACTCACGTTTGTGAAAATTGCAACACCAGGAATCGTCATAATTGAATGCAATTTAATACACAGTTGAGTGGTAGTGGTACAAATAAATGGTTAAATGTTCAAAGCAAACAAACAAGAACAAAAGATCAGAATCAGTATTTTCTGTGGCCACCACGCGCCGCAATAAGTGCTGCTACACCACGTGGCATGGAGTCAAACAAAGTTTGAATGTCTGACTGAGGAAGAGCATTCCATATCGTTTGTACGCGTACCCAAAGTTCGTCTGCAGACGCAACAGGACGAGGATCACGAGCAAGACGCCGACCAATGACATCCCACACATGTTCAATTGGCGACATATCCGGGGAACACGCAGGCCAAGGAAGAAGCTGTACCTGCTGCGCTGCAAAGAAGGATTTAACAATCCGAGCAGTATGAGGGCGGGCATTGTCCTGTTGAAATACAGCGCCTGGCAAGCTTTGAAGGAAGGGAACAGCTTCGGGCTGTAGAACTTCACGGATATACCGGTTGCTGTTCAGATTGCCCACAATTCGTAGCAATTGAGATCGTCTATGATATGCTATGGCGCCCCAGACCATAACTCCGGGTGTTCGTCCACTGTGGCGTTCGATAATGCACTCCGGAAGGTGGCGTTCACCGGCATAGCGTCTGACACGAATGCGGCCATCATGGTACCACAAATTAAAGCGGGATTCGTCAGAAAACACGACATGCTGCCAATCAGCACGCCAGTCTCTATGCTGATTGGCCCATTGTAGCCGCAGGCGGCGATGGTCGTGCGTTAGGGGGATCCTGTATAAAGGAGTCCGTGCGCGCAGTCCACACTGCAGCAGACGTCTACGAATTGATGAAGCACACAATGAAACACCTGTAGCTATTGACCACAGTGCTGCCAATTGTCTAGAGGAAGCTGTACGGTCCGTCCGCGCCATGCGGACCAGGTGTCTATCATCGCGAGCTGACGTCACATTTCGGGGTCCACTCCCGGATTTCCGAGTTGTCCGACACTCGTCCGTCCACTGCTTCCAAACGCGCATCACTGTGCTGCTGTTACGCTGCACACGAGAGGCTACTGCACGATACGACAATCCAGCTTCACGAAGGCCGATGATTCTCCCTCGTTCAAACTCTGTAAGTTGTTCAAATCTCGCTCTCTTTCGTCGACGAGGCATAAGTACAGATTGAGTTAACGTTTACCACTAGCAGATAACCACCGATAACCATACACGCCTCGCTACAGCCGTCTATTTATTCGGATCCATCAGCCGTTCAGAGGGCGCTGCTCAGCATACGCATGCGCTACGGATTTGCAATTCTAATCATTTGCATATCATGCGCTACTTTGCATTTCCTGAAAATTTCAGCTCACTCGCGTAAGTCCTTCATGGTGTTGCAATTTTCACAAACGTGAGTGTATAAAACGTTAATAATAGAAATACTAAAAAAGGAAGGGTTTGTAAAGTCATCTTAGTAAGAAAACTGAGCACTGATAGGATGAACTGAGAAAAGACTGAAAAAAATAGGAAAATGTTTGCCAATACTTTACGCTGCATCGGGAATTCTAAACGTATACCGGTACGTTAGTTAAAAAAGATTTTGATTTTGTTGTTGGATTGTATATGACGTAATTGCGAACACTGCTTAATAATAAAGCTAAAAAGACAAAAAAAAAATGGGTTAGTAGGAGAGAGTACAACAGTACACTGGTAAGGTAAATTGCGAGCTCAGCGAAAGCATAAAATACCATAACAAACCCTTTTGGGCGACTGTTAAAATCTGAAACCTTCAAGACATTTTTTAGAATACTTTTTTTCATTTAATATTTTAGGAAAAATACTTCGATATTAAACGTAATAACTATATCAGAAAATTTTATTTCATAAAACACGTAATAAATTCGTAAACATATATTAAATATGGCTGCATACAACAAATTTTAAATAAAGCCTACTCTAGCAAGTTACCTCTGCTCTTTTTTAATTCTATAAGCGGTCACATTTCCGATATGTTGAAATCTATTTTTCCCCAGAGTATTAACAATTTTGTGATAAAAATTCTTCATATCTGCTTTAAACACTTAACATTTTAAAATTTACATAAGAAACTTTCGAATCAATTAAATTCCAGTGCTTCAGATTTCTTACAGAGCAAATGCATGCCAAATCATTAATTTTAATCAGATTTATGAACTGAATTATCTGATGAGTTCATGAACGAACCATTAATGCGAGAATTTGGAATCATCCTTATTCGTTGAACACAGATGTGGATAAACACTTTATTTAATTAGATATTTGACTTTTCAATAATGGAGTATTCAATCTTCTGTTTATTTGAAATGCACGGAAGCCGCAGAAAGGAATAATATATGCAACTCAGCACGCCAATGAAGATTATGTTGTTTAAATAATCAGTCATCTAAATGTATTGGAAACCAATGGTCTTAAGAGTTAAGAATTGCAGCTGAAATATATGCGGCACATTCTCTCATACTAGCGGAAGTACCCGATGACAGTTAAGTTAGATTGAGAGTAATATATCTAACAACAGAGAGAACGATACAGCTGTAATCCTTCCTTCCTTAACAACGATGAAAAAAATACGATTCATAGTCATACATTATTCACTCTGATGCGATATGGAACCCATATACAAAATTTCGATAGAATAATAAACTAATTCTCTGTCATTATATTCTGTATTAATCATTTTTAATGATTTTCATCTTTCTAATCAATGGTTATAAAAGCTCAAGTTCCATCCAATATTTCACCTATATTAAGTCGATTAAATGTGGCAAAAAATTGATAATATGTGACGAGAAATCAATAACGCGAACCATTAAACACCCAAACAGATATTCTTCTTTATATATATAAATTTTGTAAACCTTACAAATTTTTTATTAACAAACTCTACGATTTCAAAACAAGCAGCGGCAACACTTTTCGAAATAAAGCATTTTGATCTCCAACGCCTGAGATTGTTGCCACACGGAAAAATGAGTGCGAAAATTAGTGTTTTCAGAGTTTTAATTAATATCTCGGCTGATTAAAGTCATGCGAAGATGGGAAGAGTTGAAATAGCTTCCCAGGAATTTTTGGAATTGGAATAATGTGTTTAATGTTTGGCAATGCTATTTTTACTTCCTCGTAAAACTTCGAAATTTTTTATTAACAAATTCTAGAATTTGAAAGCGAGCAGTGGCAACAGCTTTTTAAAAGCGACCATTTTAGCTATTTGTTTTTTTTTTATGAAAAAAGTGGACGTCGACCTTTTCCATGATCCACAAAAGAAGCGCTTTCTCTAAGAATTTCATTTAAAGTTTTTAAAATGTCTGCGAGTAAAATTTAAAGTTGCTCGCCCACAATACTGAGAACAAGACATGTGATCACTTCTGCATGATGATCTTTCAGATCACAATTCTTTAGCTGTCCTTGAGTTTTGGTCTTCAAGGGCATTGCTGTGTTTCATTAGCCATTTTATTCAGTTTATTTGTCTCTTCTATCCTATTTCACATTTCCTAAACCAGGGTTTCTTAAACTTTTTTTTTAGTCGCGACCACTTTTTATCACTGAGATTTTTTTCGGGACCCCACGACTCCATAATTTTGTGGGACCCCATAAGCATTGCTTAAATCCGACACACAACGTAAGTCAAACTGTCAGTGTTTTCACTTGTACTGTAATAAATATACTATTGCAGTTTTAGATCATTAGCTTTAATTTCTAATTTTAAGACATAGAAGAATGTGAAAATTTTAAATAAGTAACAGAAGAAATGACAGCGTTAAGTGCAAAGCTAGTAAAATGAACGTTTATACTATAAAAAGAATTTTTCTTTGTCTGCATTGTCTCATCTTTATCTATATTCAGATAAGTTGTGTAAAAATGTTTGGTAATTGTAACATTATTATAATAAGTTAAAGAAATATCAAATCTGCCAAAATTTTTGGCGACCCCGTGCAGGTCGTGACCCACTGTTTAAGAAACTCGACTCGAAACTAAATATGAACAGGGTCCATGTAGATGATTTAAAGCTATGAGTGTTTGAGTTTCTAATGCTTTTCCAAAGAAGTGTCACCAAGAAGAATTTAAAAAGATATGGGGTCGGGGAAAGGAGAGTACTGATAGAAAAGGAATTGAATTTATAAGGTATTTCTCCCGCCTTCTTCGCATGCCTTCGTTGTGTAGTAGTCAGCACGTTCGGCGGTATTCGAGAGGTCCGTGGTTCGAGTCCTGGCTAGGACATTGCACATTTTTCATTTGTCCTGCTTCTAGAAACCTTAATGATACTACAAGTTGCGCCTGAACTAAAAAAGGAGGTGGATGATTCTTCTCCACCACGGGGATTTGGCGATTGGGTCCCCTTATCCCCAGTCTCTCTTTAAAAGGGGGAGTATATAAGGTATTTGTACCGCCCTCTTCGCATGGCTTCGTGGTGTAATGGTCAACACCCCCGGCGCGCATTCGAGCGTTCCTTGGTTCGAGTCTCGGGGAGAGCATTGCACATATTTCATCTCTCCTTCTTCTAAATAACTAATGTCTTTACAAATTGTAAAAAAAAATTGCATTTCATGTAATGCGCATTAAAAAGCTTTATCTCCGACTGAAGAAATTTCCACTAACACTTCTAAAACATTATGAGACATGGTATGAAATATATTGTTACGAAATACCTAGCGGCGGTAAGATAGTTCCCCCCGCAAGGTGGGGTTAGGGTTGCCAGAAAGTGGCAGGGAAAGATGGGGTTGCCAGATTTAGAGACAAATCGCCCTTTTGACGTCATTTGGCGAAAAAATTGGCGATATGCTATAGACGGAGGGAGATCATAGAACACATTTTTAACGGTTCCCTCGAGAATGTTCTCGAAATTACGTTATAGGCCATATATACCCTGCCTGTACGCGGAGTAGAAAAGTATCTTGCGTTCGATAGCAGAGTAGTAGAGTTCAGAAGTTAGCTTGAGAGCGATCGACCAGATCGGGAGCTGTAATTTAGTGTTTTGCCGTGAAGCTGTCTTCACCGTCGTAGCCTGAAGGCTGTGTTGCTGATTGTTTCAGCGTGTTGTTTGTAGTTTTTCGACGACTGTAAACGTGTCCTTGGAACTCTCCTGTGTAATACTGGCAAATAAGTTGTGTTTTGATCCTTCATCAAGTGTTATCATCAATTATTCGAAATCCACGAACCCGTAGAACGCAACAAAATAAGGCATCAAAGCTCCACTGCCACCGATGTAGCACTGTGAGAAGTCAGCTTAATCTTTCATTCAGACCTGTTAAATTTTAGAAATCCAGAAATCGAAAGAGAATTCAGATTGTTAAATGCTTTTATATCCTTGCTAACTAATTACCTCTGAGAAAAAATTTTTAAAAAAATTCTGAAAGGTTTCAGATTTTAAATTACGTACAAAGCGACTTTTTTTTTACATTTTGTGTGCTACCTTTATTTATAAAATATCATGTTCTTTGCACTTAAACCACAAAATTCAAAAGTATCGCAAAATAATTTTAAATTGATTATATGTTTAGAACTTCCAATACGCAGTGTCACGCGCTGGAGATAAAAATGTTTTTTTTTTTCTGTACAACGCTGCCATTATTCACTTGGAAATCCTTGAATTTGTTAATCAAAAATTCGTTAAAATTTTACAAAATATGAAATCGATAATAAAACAAATTCCAAATTTCAAATTTGGTCTTCCAGATGCTCATATTCGCAGCAGGATTACGTCATTCAAAATTGGATGGCTCTAGGTACCGTCGTTTTATCTCAATGCGAGAAGCATGCATACATTTATGCAGATTCTTCATTATTTAATTTCTTTAAATATAATACAGGGCTGGAATATTGGGTGGCAACAGTTTGAAAAGTGAAACGGACATTCAAAGTGATTCGAAGCAAAATCAGCGAAAACAATAGTCCTTCAGGGACTAAGCCCCTTTGGACTAATTATGTATACATTTTGTGTATATTTGATAGAGTGCTAAGAATTGTACCTAAAAAGTCTTTGAGTAAACGTTCATTATTCGATCTGGAAAAGTTAAAATCCTCTATTTAGTATTTTCCCAAATACTGCTACGATTAGGAATAAGAATAGTACGTTTCTAATAAAAGACAAATAAGAAATAAGCGGATTCTTTTAAAGATGAAAGTCTGGCAGTTTTAGAATAAAAGATGGGAACAAGAAACTGATAAGAGTTAATACGAATAGGAAAAAAACAGTGTTTCCTGCTAAATTTTCAGCAG
>KK114299.1:47409-66698 GCA_000611955.2 Stegodyphus mimosarum
TTACTAAGCAGAAGAAGACATGATTTAATATATCCGGTGTAAGAAGAGATAAAAATCTGTCGTCTTCCAGAATTCTTCCGAGGAATGATGAGACTTGAATCTCATTCATGCTATTAATAAAAAGGCTTGGATTCAAGTATGCTTTTTCAAAGAATAAATCTGAAAGTAACTGAAGATTGTCATTCTTGATACTCTAGGTAAACTTGAAAGATCTAATCTTCAAAAACTTCTGTATTTCATTATTTACGATACATTGAATAAGTCTTCCAGAATTCTTCCGAGGAATGATGAGACTTGAATCTCATTCATGCTATTAATAAAAAGGCTTGGATTCAAGTATGCTTTTTCAAAGAATAAATCTGAAAGTAACTGAAGATTGTCATTCTTGATACTCTAGGTAAACTTGAAAGATCTAATCTTCAAAAACTTCTGTATTTCATTATTTACGATACATTGAATAATTACTACTTCACATGTATTAGGAGCAAGAAAGCTAAGAAGTGGATTTCGAACATTTTAAAATGAGTTGCTCATCTTATTCGTAACAGAAAAGGAGCTGTGTATTATTTTTCTAGTATTTGCATAATCTGTTAATAGTTAAGAAAATCCAACAGAACTATTTGTTTTTGCTGGGGCTATATTTCATACAAACTATTTAAGAAAGCTAATTATTTTGTTAGAAAATCATTAGCCCAAAGGGAATTTAACACAGAAGGGTTATTAGTCTCGAAATGGCATTTCGAGTTGGATCACTAAAAGTGTTGTATTTTTTTTTTCAGATTGTTGCCATCACATATTTTCGCCCAGCATTATATTTAAAGAAATTAAATAATGAAGAATATAGATGAAAGTGAGTGTATTTCTTGCATTGTGAAAAGACAACGGTATTTTAAGTCCTCAAATTTTGACTAACGTAGTCCTCCACCCGAACATGGAATTTATTTTATTGCATTTTTTATACCTTGTAAAACGTTAAAGAATTTGTGTTAACAAATTCAAAGACATTTCAAAGCGAGCAGTGGCAACATTGTACGAAAAAAGAAACATTTTTATGTCCCGCGTGCGAGACTGTCTATCGAAAATTCTAAATCTAAATATGTTGTTTTTAAATATTTTTAGCCCAAAGGAATATTAGCCCAAATGTTCTCGAAGCATGTATGTGTGAGTAAACGAAAACATTTTTGGGCGTAAATCTGAAAGCTTTCGGATTTTTTTTATGTATTATATCTAGGAAAAACCACTAAATTTTTATACAATCAAATCATCATATTAATACCCGAATAACAGAGGAATGTCATTGTTAATCTGGCTACTATTTAATTTATTGATCACAAAACAAAAAGAAACTATTTTTAATGATAATGTATAGTGTAGAGCAATGATTCTCAACCTTTTTCCATCGCGGCACACTTTTAACGGTTTTAAAATTTGGCGGCACACAAAGAAAAAGATAAGTTTAAAAGTTGTTTATTTACCTATAATAACGCATTACCTATAATATCACTGTGTAAAATATTTTGTGATGATAATTTTGAATGTAAAATATAATATGTACTACAAAAACAGCAGTCCGTTTATTTAGGGATTAATTACAAGCTAATAATAAGAATACTTTTAATGAGAGATTTGAGCTTCATGTTTTTGGATAATTTCATTTATGTTTGGTCGTAAAAATGATAATGCTACTCTTATATCGTCTTCTACATTTAACAGTCTCGATCTTTTATTCGCTTTTATGTTGGTTAATACTGAAAATTCGAGTTCACACAAATAAGATGTAGAAAATTGTAATAATATTTTTAAAGATTTTTTTGTCCATCATGGGATAATCCAAAATGAATTATTTGATTCTTCCGAATATTTTAAAATTAAATCTCCATTATTAGAAAGCGAAATTAGTTCCTCCTCTTCATTCAAAGTTAATTCAAATATAGAAGTATTCGTTATCATAAATGGATTACGAACCCCATCAGTTTTTTTAGATCTAAATTTGGGAAAAAATGAATAATTCTCTCAAATGGTCAATGAACATTTTACGAATAGTTTTATTAAAATCTTTTGGGAATGATTCAAACTTTTCCAAATTGCTTGCCTGAGCTTTATTCTTCCAAAACGTGATTTTTTTTTTGGAATCCACCAGTTTATCTGTTGAGTTGAATATATTTTCTTTTGGCACTTGCATACTTGAATTTATGTTATTAAAACTAAGAAAAATGTCTGTAAGCTAATCTCCCTTCTGCACCAATCAGAACTTCTCAGTTTAAATTATATACTGAACATGCGCGAAAATGTTCCGAATTGCGCTCTCCTCCAGAGCACCAAATTCGGCTTGGATACCACAATTGGCGCGCTTAATAATGTCTTAAAAAGTGAATTTCGCCCATTCTCATGTGTACCGTATACTAGGATTAAACCCATTATAATGATATATACATTTCTAAAATATGCACTGTATACATTATATACTTTTCTAAAATTTGGCGGCACACAAAAGTGCCGCGGCACAGTGGTTGAGAATCACTGGTATAGAGCATACACTCAGTTTCATTAACCATGTATTTTATGTTAATTAGCTTAGCTCTCTTTCTCGCGTTTCATTTTCTAGCCAGAATGTTAATTTCTGATTCGAGCGTATTCAAATGATGAAAAAAGAGATAGTATTTAAAATATTTATATTTTAGTATTCAGAGGTTTTAGATGGTAGGATCAGACAGTGTTCCGCCTGCTTAACCCCACGTTTGCTACTTGGTTCTCTTAAAAGTACTTTAATTGCGGCGCTGCGTTATTCTCTCTATTAAGCTTTTCACTTGGAAATTAAGTTTTTGAGCCAACTTGCGCGTATATTGTCTGTGTAGCCTTTTCGAGTAGCTTACGATTAAATTAGTTTTTAATTTCAATTATCTAACTTGTTGATTTACGCCATAAATGCTGGCTGGTTCTGTAAGCACAAGACGTGCCTCCTGTTAAACTTTATCTGAGTTAAATGAAATATTAAAACCTTCATAGTCTCTGTGGTGATTTCGAAGTGATAGGTCACGGTAGAGTTTTAGAAGCATTAGGATTTATTTGAAGCTTGAGACATGAAAAATGAGAAATGTCTTCGCCGGGATTCGAACCACGGACCTCTCGAATACACGCCGAGCACACTACATCACGAAGGCATGCCAAGAAGGCTGGAGAAATATCTTATAGAGTTCTCGTTGTTTATGTTACTCTCTCTCCCCGCAAAAAAACACCCCACCAAGACTGTATAATATTATTGTTATTCTCTGTTACTTAGGTTACAATTAAATAATTATTTTACTGCATGCAGCTAAAACAAGTATATTTGATACTAACAATATATTTGAATTAAATAACAAACGAAAACTAGAACCTCTGTTGTAATTTGTTAAGATAAACATCTTTGCGAACAAGATTATTGTCGAATGCATTGTTCTAAGAAGTCATGCAAAAGATTAAATCGAAAGGTCGGGAGTTCCTTTTTTTCGGAAAAAAAGTAATTTCATCTTGATAATAATAGAACAAGTTTTTTTCTACCAAAATTTGAGAAATGAGCATTTTCATTTAAAATTACCTGCAGAAAAAAAAAGCTGAATTTTAACGATCGTTAAATGGATCACGTAACTTCTACCAGTGGCCGAGTGGGTTTGACCGCTGGACAAGAGGGTTGACCCGGACTCACTCACAAAGAGAAAACAAAGATTTTGGATTCTTGGAGTGATCTTCAAATTACTTATATAAGATATTTTCTTTTTATTTCTGTAAAACACTGAACTTATTTGGGTTAGTTTGGTTTATTTGTTTATGAAGTACTCCAGAGTTATCTGCCTAGGGAAGGGATATCTTCGTAGAGGACTTTCTTAGAGAAGCTGGCTCGTATACGAGGGTTATCTGCCTTGGGGAGGGATGCCTTTATGGAGGACTTTCTTAGAGAAACTGGCCCGTATACACGTTACACATGGGGAAAACGAAGAAAAGGCCCATGCAGCGACTCAAACCGGGACTCAAACCTGGGATCGAACTAAAAGTGTTCAGCGACTTTGGTGGGCTGAATTTATTTGAATTTGAAATTTAATAATTTTTCTGGTTAAATGAGTCCATGTTCGATCATTTCTCTTGACAGTGGATTGAAACACAAAAGCTTCTTTGTTTTTCATATCCCGTTATAATCGAAGATCTTTTTGTGTTATGTTCATAATTGCCGATTTTCGATATGCACATAATCGTGCACGATTATATATGAAATATATATCATCATTGATTCTCTGTAATACTCATAACTGTGGTTTCCTAATAATCCTTATAATCGTGTATTTATACACTGTTGTACTTCATTAAGCATGGATTTTTTAATTAGGATATTTTTATAGACAAAAGGTGAGCAAGTTTAGTTATTAGTTTGAGGCTCATTAGTTTGAGGCTATTTCTCACTGGCAAAGAAGCGTGCTTATAATATATACATATCTGAGATTGATAGTGTAAACAGTTTGAAAGTTCTGTTTGATAATTACTGTGCTTGAATAATGTTAAAACCTGTTTCATAACTTTATGAGTGATAGAAGTTACTTGGATATCTATTAGAAAGAAAATTAAATGGAAAAACCTTTTACAACTGTGTGAAGATTCACAAGGGTTTTCAAGGAATCCTAAAAGCATTTTGCACACTGTAAGCGTTTTCCTAAGCTATTATGGCGTAAAACGCATAATTTATGCACATTTATCTTAAAAATCAATGATTATTCATTGATGATTCCCCTTTGAATTCCAATTTGATCAATAAGTTTTACTTGCTTTACATGTTATTAAAAAATCGTCTAATACCAACATAAATTGTCTTAAAGAACCATTAAAATGGATGTTCGTGTTCTAAAAGAATACCCGTGTCAATCTCATGAAGATAAATTTCATCAATTAATTTATCTACCTTCGAATGAGACATTCGCCGCCACATTCCATTAATCATCTTTATTCTTGGTTAATACTCTTTAGAAATTCCTGAACTGAAGGTTACATCGTCCTTGATAAATTGTTAATTTTGGAACTGCATACATTGAAATTTGCTCCTCTAATTACTCCCGTTTTAGAATAACCGCTCGTCATAACTCTTAGAGCATTCCACCCCGTTCATTGTCAGCGTGCATTATCGCATATCAATTAATCGCAATCGAAGATAAATACTTCCTTTTCGCAATTTGCTGTGGCCATAGATATTCCAAGGCGATGTTCCTTGAAAATGGCTCCGCAATGTCCAAGTGTTAAACTCAATAAAGAATGGCGGATAGCTCTTCTGGGAATCAACTGATTAGTTATTCTATCCACTTCTCATGGAATTCCCATTCCCGAAAGAATTCTCCCATCGTTTACGAAGAGTTAAAAGTGCCATTTTTAAAAGACAAAGCAAGAGTAATTGCGAGTGCAAAACTGGATTCGAATTCCGCTTAAAAGTTATTTTTATTCAATTGGATAAGAATTTAATTTCGAGAAATCACATTGCGAGAGACATTTAACAAAACTTCCTCGACGATGGAATAAATTGATTGAAGATTTAGAGATTTCGAGAATTCTTTTCCTTGATTTTTGCTTCACATTTCTGTAATGGATCTGAATTTGAATGTCGAAAAGAAAAAAAAAAGAGTTTCGTAAATGCTAAAGGAATTGCTTTAAGAAACACTACTTTAGAATCTTTCAAAACTTTAAGACAGTATTTTTCATCATATATGTGTAGTTCGGTATGAATTTAGAAGTACATTGTTAGAAGTGGCACCATAATAATGAAATTATGAAGAGTAATAAAATATTCGAAGTTCTTACGCTTTACGTTATTTCGTTTTTATTTCAGACGTTTTATCCTGTAATTTTTAAGATTGATGTGAAATGATTAATCTCATTTTAATGTTTATTAGTGTAGCTGAGAATATATATTCAGCAAGATATTAGAATTACTATAAATTTGTAGTTTCTTTTCAAATCTAATGGCATCAGTAGGTTGCATACATAGGTCAAGATGCCAGAAGAAATGCTGGAAAGAGAAAAGCTAGAAGACGAACTATGCCTTCATTCCAAGTCGAAGGGAAAGAAATGTCAAATGGTGAGAGTTTCGGAACACTGGCAGCTTGTCCTGCAACTGTCGCTGGTAACTTGCCTTGCGACTGACGAATGCCTTATGGCGATGAATAGGTTGGCTTAAAACTGGCGACGTTATGAAATGAATGGGTTGGCTGCATGAGGGCTTCATAGTTTTCCTCCTATATCGTCCAGTCGTTCCATGGTTATGAGTCATGGTTCGCGGGGAAGAACTTCGAAGTGCCTCTTCTACAGTATGCTGAATCTTAATCAAATAATCCGTCTCAACTAGCCAGAAATCGCACGAGAGCTTCGATGTCACCGTCATGCCAAAATGACTAATCTGCAAAATTGCTGTTTGGAGGGAAAATGGACTAAAACTCGCCTTGCGCATTTAGTTTGGAAAAAATCAGTATATGGTTTTCTACACAATAATTCTGATATATTTGTCTCTTAATACATGTCCTTAACGCTTACAGAATATTATAAAACATGAAAACGTAACAATGAAAATTCATGTAAATGAAAATATTCAAAAAGCAGGTTTATGGTTCTGGTGCGGGGCTTGATCATATGCCAGTTGTAGCACAAAAACATCACTTGAGAGGATTTTCTTAATTCTTTACATCTTTCCTTTGGTGTTAGCATGAAGGTTACCAGATTATATCATTGATAATCAGGTAATATTCCTGAAACATAGTTATAGTTCCCCAAGCATTGCTTTGGAGGAGAGAATGCAAAGTATGCAAAGTACACATGTTATGATGTTTTTATGCTCAATGAATCCTTTGGAGTGCGTTAAATTGGGATGATTCTTTCTGTATTTGCTAATGAATGCAGACTTAATAAAACTGGTTTATAAACTGGTTCATTTTTGCGATTCGCAAATGTCCCTTTCTAGCACAGTAAGTGTTATGATATTTACTACTTTCGCCCCGAAGAGGCATGGGTTTCCGCGTAAAGATGACAGAGCGAGACCAGATAACTTCCATTCAGCAAATACGGGCTCATGATAAATCAGCGTTTGTCTTTTGATTTCAAGCGCCAAATATAAAAAGCATAAGGCGCAATAAACAAATGGAAAATTTTATCGTGCTGCAATCCTAGAACAATAACTCTCAACCTTTTTTTTTTTTTTTTTGCTGTTGTTGCGGCGCACTTTTAACGATTTCAAAATTTGGCGGCACACGAAGAAAAAGATAAGTTTAGAAGTTGTTTATTTACCTATAATGCATTGGGTAAAATATTTTATGATAATAATTTTGAATTCAAAATAAAATAATAGTATGTATTACAAAAACAGCAGCACATTTATTAAGGGATCAATTATAAGTTAATAATAACACATTTAATGAGAAATTTGAGCTTGATGTTTTTGATAATTTCATTGATATTTGGTGGTAAAAAGGACTATTCTACTCTTATATCGGGTCTTCTACATTTAACGGTTTCGATCATCCATTCGTTTTTATGTTGGTTAATACTGAAAATCCGAATTGACACGAATAAGATGTAGAAAATTGTAATAACATTTTTAAAGCTTTTTTGGCCATCCTGCGATAATCGAATCTAATGTTTATCCAAAATGAATTAATTGAATCTTCCGAATATTTTAAAATTAAATATCTCGATTATTAGAAATCGAAATTAGTTCTTCTTCATTCGAAGTTAATTCAAATACAGAAGAAGTATTCGTTATCACAAATGGATTACGAACCCCATCAATTTTTTTATATCTAAATTTGGGAAATCATGAATAATTATCTCCTCTAATGTTGTCAAATGGTCAATAAATATTTCATGAATAATTTTATTAAAATCTTTTGGGACTGACGCAAACTTTTCCAAATTGTCTTCCTGAGCTTTATTCTTCCATAAAGTTATTTGTTTTTGGAATTCCACGAGCTTATCTGTTGAGTTTAATACATTTTGTTTCGCCCTTGTATTCTTGAATTTATGTTATTAAAAATAACAAAAATACCTGATAAGTAAGTTATTTCCCATCTGCACCAATCAGAACTTCTCAATTTAAATTACGTACTCAACATGCGTGAAAATGCTCCGAATTGCGCTCTCCTCCAGAGCACCCAGATCGGCTTGGATAAAACAATTGGCGCGCTTATTAATGTCTTAAAACTGAATTTCTCCAATTCTCATGTGTACCGTATACTAGGATTAAACCCATTATAATTTTTACTATATACATATTTTGTGGCACACTTTAAGAATTTGGCGGCATACAAAAGTGCCGCGGCTCAGTGGGTCAGAATCACTGTTCTAGAACAAAAATTCTTCGATATGTCAAACTAAAATGCGAACCGTAGCACGAAGGCAACACTTAGCAGAAATGTATTAACTCCTTATACCTGGCGTTATGGAATGTAACATCTATGTGTTCGTAGTGCGTAACGTATTGGACGAAAAGCTATTAAATATTATATACGAATTCAGAATAATGAAAGAAAATGATACTGTGGAATAATGATTTAAATGGGTTAAGTAACGGTAATAATACACTCGAAAAGCTGCAATTTTGAAATATTTTATTTGCTGCTTTGTGTCTGATCTTACCTGTTTGACCTTGTCAGAACAAGCTCACGAAATTTCATCGTAGCAAGGAGTACATGATTTTTGCCTGTCGTTGGCAAGAGCTTTGGACACGATATAGGTGAAAGCAAAATTTTGCTCAGTTCCACTTTAAGAAAGTGCACCAGGGGCGGTTGGGTCCAAAGATCTCCCAACCATCTTCCCCTACCGCCAAATCACACGAGGAAGCATATGGACGTGCATCAAATCTACAGATAAAAAGTTACTAAATTCACTATTAAGGCCTGGTCATTTCGAGAAACGTTCCCATGCTTTGCACGTGAGGATGTAGTCATGGTTGTTCTGCTGTCTTCAAAGAGAAAAACTGACTATATTATGAAATGAATTCATATCACAAATACGGAAATAAAATAACCGCTACGTCTCAAAATATAATAAAAAGAATCTCTTTATTTAAAAAGGAAAAAATCTGATGTGTACACCACATGACTTCCTTGTACGGAAGATTAAATTACATACATTTCTCCTGCATTTCATTTAAATTTATTGGATTGAATAAAATCTTCTTCGTCCACAGCGCATGAACCACGATACAATAAATGCACTCTTTAAAATTCACTATAATTGTTTACCATACGGACAATCTGGCGCTACGTTCACTTAACAACGTTACATCTCATTCTTTTTATAACTCCGAATGCACAAAAATCATATCATCTGAAGAATTATCGAATCGTTGCCCTATTTAAATACTATAATAAATCTAAAAGGATGTATAAAAGAAATTAAACAAATAAAAAAGAAATAGCTTCTGAGAGACGATTCAGCGCCTCTTACCTAATGCGCATGCGCTACTCATAAACATTCATCTGTGTCCGAGATAGACTGGCGACAATATTTGTCGTTAATACGAAATATCTATTTCCTCGAATTTCGTTAGAGATATATTTCTCGTTCAATTAGTTCTGTTCTCAGCTCGCGACAACGCAAAAATATATAAAACATCAAAATGTCTCCATTAAAAATTGAAAAATATAGGAAAAAAAATAAATAAAACACCAAATATAGTTAAAACAATAAAAAAAAATTGTTTACAATAAATTCAAGTTTCTACGCAAAAACAAGCAATTCGGCTATAAGGTATATCTCCCGCATTCTTAGCGTGCCTTCGTGGTGTAATGGTTAGCACACTGAGCCGGTATTTTAGAGGTCCGTGGTTCGATCCCCGGCGAAGGAATTACATATTTTTCATGTCTCCTGCTACTAAATAACCTAATGTCTGTACACGGCTACCAGGCAAAAAGACAGATTTTTCTGGCCACAGAAATGTGTTCAATATTGTTGATAATTCTAAAGCTATTGCATGCAGATTTACTAAAAGGCATAAAAATATTAACCGAAAGATAAGAACAACATAATTCAATCATTTTTATAGCAAAAAATGCACAATTTACGAACATATAAGAATAAAGAAACTGAGTTCACTGAGCCGATAAGAGAATGGACATATATGTATATTTATATACTTTTGATGCGTCCGATTACAACCAAAATAGCAGGTGCACATCTACATGATATAGCAGTCTTAGAATCTTAGTCTACATGGTATAGCAGTCAAAGAATGCGCAATTTAACATCATATAAGAATAAAAAAACTGAGCTGAGGGAGCCGAATAATATAGTGGGTGTGCATATATATATATATAGATTTATATACTGAGACTATTCGTTTTTGAGTTATGCGAGGTACATACATGCATACGTACTTACTTTACTTCGTGCAAAGTAGTAAAAATTAAGTTTTTTAAAATTGTAAAGTATTTATTTATTTTTTTAACCGGTTATTTTATGTTGCATAGCTTTACCGTCACTTTTCTCTTTCCGCTTTCCTGCCAGAATGCTAATTTTACCCCGCGTGTATTTAAATGCGATAGAAAGAAAAATTATTTAAAGGAAGATTTTAGATTACTTAGACAGTGTTCCGCTTACTGTAGGTCAAGTTACTAGCTGGAATTTGTACGAAAGCAGTTTGTCTTCGTTGCGCTATGCTTGCCAATAGTGCTTGTCATGCCGGTGTAGGTTTGAGCCAACTCGTGTGGTTATTACATTCTGTGCAGTTTTAGTTTACAACTTAAATTTAGCTTTAATTTGAAATTCCTCATTTTTAAGCTACGCCATAAATGATGGCTGGTTTTCATGGGACTTTACACCTTTCTTAAGTTGTGTTATTTATCTAGACTCAGCAACAATTCGCTCATGTCTGACTTAATGTATGCTACGTAAGACAGAATCTCGATTTAGTGCATGCTACCTAAATGAGAGAGACTCTATAAAGCTATGTTTCAAAATTTTGTATTCCATGCTTTTATGTAAATGCATTTAATTTTTAAAGCATTGTATTGCACTGCGGGGGGGGGAAGAAGAAAACAAAGGGACAGGTCTATACCTCCCGTTTTACTAAGCTGATTGACGAAATTCAAATTGCGTTCTTCATGTCTCTAAAGCGCGACTTAGGATATATATATATATTAGATTTACACATAGCAATTGTTCTAACATACGTATTTTGACACAAAATCGAACGTTTTCAAAAATAACATACCAATTTTTTCCATATTTCGATTTTACGACTCAAATTATGCCTAATATTATATTTTGTAATTTTTGGTGAGAAATTTAAAATTTATCCTGGCGAAGTTTTTTTCAGTTTGAGCCACGAATTTCAATTTGAGCCTTGGCGAACTTCTTAATTTATAGCAACCTATTTTCTTTTCCTTTTTAGTCTAAAGGAGCCATTTGCCTAGAAGCATTGTAAATTTCGTTTTGGCATTTTGCGTTCATTCACTAAAAGCGTTGTTTCACTTTTCAAATTATTGCGACCGAATATTATCGCCCTGTATTATATTTAAAGAAATTAAATAATGAATCGTTTGCATAAATGTATGCATGTTTCTCGCATTGTGTTAAAACAGCGGTACCTAGAGTCATCCAATTTTGAATATGGAACGTTTCCACCCGAATATGGGTATCTGGAAGCCTAAGTTTGAAATTTGGAATTTGTTTTTATTATCGATTTCATATTTTGTAAATCTTTAAAGAATTTTTGATTAACAAACTCGAGGATTTCGAAGCGAACAATGGCAATGTTGTACAGAAAACGCATTTTTATCTGTAGCGCGCGAGATTGTGTATCGTAAATTCTAAACATATGCTCAATTTAAAGTTATTTTGAGATATTTTTTTCTCTTGAACTGAATTTTATGGTTTAATTGCGAAGAACATGGTATTTAACAAATAAAGGTAACACACAAAACGTGAAAAAACGCCCCTTTGGACGTAATTTTTAAAATTTAATTAATTTTTTTTTAGTCCGAAGGGGCTTTATCTCTGAAGGACTTTTGTTTTCGTTTTGCGACGGAAACATTAAAAGTCTGAATCACTTTTCAAACTTCTGCCACCAAGTTTTGCAGCCCTGTATTATATTTAACGAAATTAAATAATGAAGAATCTGCATAAATGTATGTATATTTCCCCAAATGCGATAAAATAAGGATACTTAGAGCCATCCAATTTTGAATAACGTACTTTTCCACCCGAATATGCGCATCTGGAAGCCCAAATTTGGAATTGGAATTTGTTTTATTACCTATTTCATATTTTGTAAAACTTTTAACGAATTTTTGATGAACAAACTCAAACGATTTAAAAGCGAACAATGGCAACGCTCTACCGGGTAAAAAAAAACTTTTTATCTAAAGCGCGCGGAACTGTGTATCGGAAATTTTAAATATCTAGTCAATTTAAAATTATTTTGCATTTCTCTTGAGCTGAATTTTAGGGTTGAAGTGCGAAGAACGTAATATTTAATAAATAAAGGTCACACACGAAACGTTAAAGAACGCCCCTTTGGACTTAATTTGAAATCTAAAACCCTTCGGATTTTCTTTTTTTTTGCGCAGTGTGCATTATATTGAGCATGAAACAGCCCAGAGCTAAGGCTGATAGTTCTTATTCGTCTGCAACATTCAACAGGAAGAAATGCTTTGCGTATAAACAAGTATCCTATTATCAGTTTATTAAAAGCCATTATTTTACAACACAAAATTTCAAAGGTATATGGATATAGAATTTATTCATTTAGAACATTAAGTAAGTGAAGATGTCTTGTTAATTAATGTCAGTTTAATTTCTGACTAGAAACTGTGTCGGTATTGATCCTGATGTCACTTTCGTCTTTCTACCAATTACAGCTGCATATTTCCGATTCGAATATCAGCACTTTGCTCTTCTGCCAAAAAGACGGATTGCCTAGAGCACAGAAATAACTCTCTTCAATAATTTCCCTTCCCTGAAATAACGTGAAAGTTGCGCTATCGATTTGGAAGTTCATATGACTAAGCAGCTTTCGGTTGGATCCGTTGCGTAATTATTAATACTTATCGTCATACATAAATCCATTTTAAAGAGAAAAAACATGTGCACTAGGGTGGATAACAGTCCGATAACACTCACATACTATATCCTATTTTTATTGGTTCAAATCAAGAAGGGCTTCGGATAACTAGCTGAATAGAACTTCCATGATCATTTCTTTGCCTCATGAAAAATGCGTTTATTTCAAAATGCAGGCTTTATAAATTTAGGTCTTCGAAGGATTTAAAAATTAAAAATTCCACGTGTTGAATGAAGATTTCATTTTCAACGCGCAGTTTCATAATTTTTGGTATTATTATCATCAGCTCAAAGCAGAATTTGTCCTGAAGGGCTATTAATTTCGTCTTGGCAATTTGCGTTGGTTCACTGTAAACCTCGTTTCACTTTTCAAATTATCACCACCAAATATTAGAACCCTGTATTAAAGAAGCTAAATAATGAAGAATCTGTATGAACGTACATATATTTCTCGCATTGTACAAAAAGAATGTATCTAGAGCCCTCAAAGTTTGAATAACGTAGTCCTCCACTCGAATATGGGTATCTGGAAGCCCAAATTTGGAATTTATTTTATTATTTGTGTCATGCTTCGCAACACTTCAGCGAATTTTAGATTAACGAACGCAACGATTTCAAAGCGAGCAATGGCAACACTGTACGAAAAAAAAATACCTCCAGTGAGCGAGACTGTGTATCCGAATTTCTAAAGATATGCTTTTTTTTTTTTCAGATTATTTTGTGGTATTGTTGTTGAATTGAATTTTATGGTTTGAGTGCAAAGAACACGATATTTATTAAATAAAGGTAACACACAAAACGTTAAAAAAATGCTCCTTTGGGCGTAATATAAAAATCTGAAAGCTTTCAGATTTATTATTATTATTTTATTTCTTACACTCCATTGCTAAGACGATTCTGAAGTTTGGTTGCATCTCCGGTTCATTTACAAGTCAGCATTTTAATGAAACTATATAATTAAATAATCTTAGGCTAGAAAATTTCTGCCTATGATCATGTTCCTTCAAAAAATCCAGTGCTTGGAAAAAGAAATTTGTAAACCCTGTAAAGGTAGATAATCGCATAAAATTACAGCAATTAAAGAAACAATTTTTTATCACACAAAATTTAATGATATAAATATAGTTAATTTACTAATCTCTTGAATAATTATTAAATATAACTTTATAGCGATATAATATAGAGAGTGTCCACACATTTTGTGTGGTTTTGATAATGAATGTTTTGAAATAAAAATTTCTGGCAAAAGCTTATTTTTTTGAGAGGCAAAATATCGTCTGTTACTTTTAAATTTATTCTTCTTTCAAAACGTCGCATATAAACAAGCTGTGGATTGAAGAATATATTTTTGCGCTTTCCGAAGAGAAATGTTCCTATTCTTAGTTCAAAAACGACAAGCGCACGGTGTTAAAATTTCCTCGTGCAAAATAAGCAACATTATTAATCGGAAAAGGGAAAAACCATTAATCGTTACTTCTATATAGAAAGAAATCGCCGAACAGAAAGAACACTTTGGTATCGCAGTAGGCTCTGCTAACCACTATATCATCTGGGCAGCCTATTTATGTATTGAAATTCAGTAATAAAAGAATTTAAAAAATTTGAAATCATTTAATGGTCATTTAGGAAGTTTACATTCTTTAAACTGAGTTTTTTCAATTTATATTTTTCGATAAATCTTTTTATTGAAAGTTCTAAATTTTAAACGGATGTGGACTAAATTATTTAATAATTTTTCTGCTTGTTTAAAATTATACCATTAAAAGAACCTAGGAGGGTTTTGCAAAATATTGAAAAGAAAAGTTATTGTTAGTGAAAATGTAATTGAAATCATATTTTTGTCAAAGTTCTTACATGTAGGCGTGCTTATTATTTTTTTATCATAAATTAATTGAGTTATTTCAGAATCGATCCTTAAAATTATTCAATAAATTCTAATAAATACAATAAAAACACTTCTAAATTAATTTAAAATGCAGTTTATGTACGAAACAAAATGGTTAAAAGAAGTGAAAACATCAGTTACGCTGCTGAGTGGTTTTAAATAAAATACTTTATGTCTGTTCAAATTTCAAATTTTGCTTTGTGAAAATATGAGCAAAACGACAGATTTATAAATTGATATCATTAATATTGACTATAAATGTTTTAGAAACTATGTTATAATTAATTCTTATATTAAAATTGTTTTGAACGTATCTTACAAAGCAAAAGCAGGTAAAGAAATATTCTACTTGCATTTTATATTTTTTCTTCCAATATTTCAGTTCAGATAAGGTTTAAAATAAAAGCTTGTAATTTATGTTGTATTCATTAACTAAATAATAGTAGGTTTTATTTCAGATATACATGTATTGGAATTCAGTAATAAAACTATTTAAGAAACTTGAAATTATTTAATGACCGTTTAGAGAGTTTCTTTAAACTGTGTTTTGCTTGCACAGATATAAACTAAATTATTTAATATTTTTACTGCTTGTTTAAAATTATATATTTAATAGAAAAAGGATGGGTTTTGCAAAATATTGAAAAGTTATTGTTAGTGAAAATGTAATTGAAGCTATATTTTTTTCAAAGTTTTTTCATATAAACGTGCTTTTTATTTTTTTCTCAGAAACTATTTCATTGATTTCAGAATCAATTCTTAAAGTTATTAAGAATATTCTAGTAAGTACAATAAGGAAATGGGGTAAAACCATTGAAAACAGGCCTTGCTCATTTTTCATCTCACCTGCGTCCGAAGTAACCTAATGACTCTACAAAGTATATTATATACTTATTTGTAATACATATTGAACTTAGAATGTCGAATACGTTCCTGTTTCACGCACATCTACGCGTTTTGCAAAAAAACAGATGCACATAATTCTTTTGAGTAACTGAAATAAATAAAAGCATTTTAAAGAGTTTCGCATAATAACTACTACGAAAAAATAAATTTCCTCAACATTCATTTTCTGAAATCTTATGTTTATAAAATTCTAATTTCACTTAAATTAAATTATAAAATCAAAATGTCAATAACGCAATGCATCAAATCCAGTTTTAATATATCAACAATTAAAAAGGATTTATACAGCTAATTTTTGAAACTAATGCCTAGAAATTTTAATTAAATTCTTAATGGGAAATTGCTGCACCGTAAAGCATCACGTAAAAAAAAATTCTTATGGCAAATGAGGCACATTATTTCAGTACGAATTAGCTCATTCTTTGTCGACTTTTCATTCATTAATTATAAACTTTCCCATTTAGCTTCCATTTCAATTACAAATTAAAGCTCTCTCATTTTTTTTCTTGTGAAAGTCAAACGTTTTATAATCTATTTACAACTTATTTTACGAAGCAAAGTATAAAAAAGCCCCTTCTGATTTCACTAGTGGTCTGAATATTTTAAGAAGGATTTAACATTTTTTAATTGTTCTAAATTGCACTAGGATTACGATTTAAAACTGTTAATTTGAAATTACGGCGGTAAGCATTTATAAAGAAGTTCGTCATGGAAGGGATAATTTTTGATTAAAAGCCATTGTTTCGACGAATGAATGAGGATTGAATAAATTAGCACTCCTTGAATTTTAATTTTAAATGCGCCATCTTTCTTCTTTAATAGACAATAAGTTTTTCGTAATTTTACTGAATATTTAGCTTTTCCATCTTACTTTTCTTAAGCGTTTTCCATTTCATTCACTTGTTCACTCCATATTTATGTAAATGAGAAATTAAGCAACGTAGAAATTTCAACGTGTGACATTACGCTGAATTACTAATTGCTGTCTAAATTTAGCAGAACAGTTTACCTTAGCGCTCTGATCCATTTGTCGATATACTTTGCCAGTAACTACTGGGTTAAACGAAAGTTTACTTTTGGCGAGATAAATGATTTGAATTTGATTTAAATTAGTTAACCCATGTGAAATCATATATTGTACTTGTTGAAATTTGTGCTCAGGGAACCTCAGTTCTGCAGGCCAAGAATCTATAACCAGGGTCTTCGTTAAGTTCTCGTCTGACAGGTTCAGCTCTGCTGTTGAATAAATAGTGGATTCGAGTATTCCCCTTTCTATGTTTCAGTTATTTAAGTAGTCTTCCGAGATCGGTTTATTGGCTAAAATTCCATAAGCGGGGGAAGTTGGCGCCAAACTATTTTGGCCTTCAAAATTTATCGAATTTTTTTTTTTTTGGCGGCAATGAAAGCACTAGAATGTGACTTTTAAACGTGAACAAAACAGCAACTTTTAAGTTTTGCAGTAGTGAAATGCCGTTATTTTAGGTAAACAGAATAGTAAAATGAGAAGATAAAATACTATATAAGTAAAACAAAGTCCACCAGCTTTGCAAGTAAAAACATAATCCTATCTATGTAATTCATGATAAAATAGTATGAATAATAATAAAATAATAAATCGTATAATACTTTCCTCGGACTCCAAAATTATCAACCAAGTAAATATGTTTAAATTCACTAATAATGGACGCATCATAAACTCATTAAAATATTCAAGTTACTACCGTCGTAAAATTCAACACATTAAACAACTTTCGTTCAAAACTTTAAATATTCCACATCTTTCGATTGCTACATGCAAAAAACAAAACTAAAAGAAATAATTAACTAAATAAAATTAAATGGAAACATTCATAAATTACAAACTTCACGTCATCTGAAATCCAACATTCTTCCACCACCAACAGCTTAACCTTCTGCAAATATTTATATAAATATATTAAACATATATAATAATAATATTAAGCAGTAAAACTTTTAAAAACAAAAACAGTATTTCAAAATTAAATTAAAAAAAAAATCTTCTGACTACATTAAATTCGCGCTCTTACAGTTACCGAAATAAAGCTCTAGGTTTGCCACAAAAAAACATACAGCCAAAAACTACAACCAAATCATAATCGCTGCAAATCAAAAACTCTCGCCAAGCTTGGCGCTCACCCCGATTATGGAATTTTAACCGGTTTATTTGTAGCTAGCAGGTTGAGTTTCAACTTTTGAAAACAGCATCAAAAACTAGCACAAAAATTTTGCTAGCTGAAGTTGTAGAGACAGAGGCTCTAATGTAGAACTGGGTGCCCTTTCGATTGGCGAAAAAGTTTGTTCAGTTTTGGCGACGAAACCCCATTTCTGGTTACCATGAGAGTTTTAACTTCGTTTTAGCTTCTTGATTTTTTTAAGTGAAAATAAATCGATGGCAAACAAAGTCGAGGCAATGTACAATGACTAAATTTGTGCAATTCTCTGATGTTTTTTTTAAGTGAAAATAGGTCGATGTGTACATGGACACGGAGTTTGTGAAATTCTTTGACTTCTTATTTTGGTTTTGTGTAGAGGCTATCCTGAAATTGTCCCTTCCTGGCACCGATCTTGGCGTAAAAAAAGAACCACCAAAAACAAGAGGCACTCAATTGTAAACTTTCACCGAGACAGAATGAGTTTTCAGAATCGCGTTGAATGCAAATGAGGAAGAGATAGTATAAAAAAAAGTCAACTGACTTCGAGAGAGCGAGTTAGGAATCCTGAGTAGCGCGCATTTGCCTTTTGGCAATCTCTCTCTAAGCTGTTGGTACGCTCGGGCGTATTAATACGTGTCTTTTGATTATTCGCCAGCTGGTTTAAGATTATGGGCCAACTAATTTCGAAATGTGTTAGCTTCGGCTAAATTTCTTAGTTAGTCATAGTTAGTTCTTATTTCTTACTTTTAAGCCCAAGTGGTGCCTTTGTTATAAACCCGAAGAAAGGGGCGGACCGTTCATTTTATTTTGAGTGAATAAAGGGTAATTAACCCTTCTTGAGTTTATGCTTTCTGTTCTTTGAACGAAGCGATAATTCGCTTGACAGTTCCCTAATAATAACAGTTTTGTTTTTTCAAAATAATTAACATTTTTTAAAGTTAGGAATTCTCGATATTACTTAAATAAATTAATTCTTTGTCCTCGTCATTTCGTTTAGCGTGGTAAAAGTGTGGAACTCTATAACAGCAACATACAGCTTTGATACATCAAGCTAGGTAAAAGATTCTGTGAGAAATTTAGAGAAATAGTTTGCATTATACAAATACTAGAGCTCTGGAAAGTGTCTATAACAACCATGACAGCCAACAGTTTGGCTGAGATTTTGTTTAAATGAATGAAAAAAAGAGTTTCTATTGGGATTTCTTACTTAGGATAATTGTAGTTTGACAAATTTACTAATAGATTAACAAAAGCATTCC
>KK114300.1:7781-19896 GCA_000611955.2 Stegodyphus mimosarum
TGAACTGTATGAAATAATTAAATAAACGATAATTAATATAATTGAACTAACAGGAAAAATAATATTTGAAGTGAAAATCAGAACTGAAGCGAAAAAATGCAACATAAATTCAAAACAATTTTCAACAAAACTGGGTTTTCATCTTCATTTATCAAATTTAGTCTTATTGCCTTTTACTTCATATTCAAATTACGTATGTTCCTCAGTTTGGAAACTTGTAATTTACATTAAATGGTTATTAATTTTAATTATTTTCTAATTTATTTTTCGGATTTTGATAGTAATATTGATAAAATTCAGAAACGTAGTTGGTTAAAAATTTTTCGGTTTTGCTGCTTGAAAAAGACCTAGAAATTTCAGCTATTATTTGTTTCTCTTCGGCTCTGATTTTTATTTTAAATATTAATTTTCCTATATGCAGGTATGTCATTTTTAAATGATTTAAACGTGATCTATATATCTTTCATATATATACATTCACATTAAAACAAATAAAAGATTTAATGTTGGAACTAAATATATATATATATATATAGTCATAGTTATATTTGCATAATTACATTTATAAAGTTATATATATATATATATATACACACATAGTTATATTTCTAACATTTGATTTTTAATTTGTTTTACTATTTCACAGATTTAAATAGATTTTTCAAAAAATAATAATATGGTTCAGGTTATTGACTCTGCCCTGTTTTTGTGCTTTGTAATTCGGCAGCTTACACTTTTGTTATTTTATTTGTTCACATGCTACTTCTAGAAGCTTTTTGCTTAATTAATTTATGTCCTTATTACTTTGTTTTGCCATCTATAATATCACTAAGCTTTTTCAATTTTTCAGCAGTTTATGCTAATATACTACTTTTGTAATTATTTTGTTTGCTTTAAGCAGTTTAGTTTATTTTTTTGTTTTATTTACAAATGCACGTAGGGGAAAGATTTGAGAGCATTTGAGATTCATATGTAATTTCATAATAAAACATGGTTAATAAATTGCAAAGGCTTTATAATGTTTCAAGTAGTTCAAAGGAACGAAACAGGTATTCGGAACCCATTAATCAACTGATTTCCAGGGCTTCAAAATCCTTTTTCTTGACAAGTTCTGTTTGAAGCTTTTGAACAAAGACGTTTAATTTTTATGCTCTTTTATGGCACTTTGTATATTTTTTAGTCTCTTTTATGTCAATGTTTAAGATTTTCTTTGATTCACTTACGGATTTTTACAGTGTGACCCTTAATAGACCTCAGTTTTCATTTCCAATTTCAGGAAGATATAAAAAATAGGTTGGTCTCTATATTTTTTGGAACTAAATTTTGTTTAATTTACGTTCTGACGTCTAACTAGAAATTATGTGTATGTATATACATAACGTAAATTCAATTAATACCTTTAAAATCCATTCCTTATTCGGAGCTAATATTTATATTGATTAACAAAATGGGTCTACTTAAGCTTCAAAAGCTCAAGAAAGCCCTCTTGAGTGCGCTTTACAGGATGTATCAGTACAGCTGTGACAAATTTTCAGGAGAGATAGAATACACCTAGACGATGGAAAATTACATAGCAATGCATGGTCAGAAATGCTTTCCCAGTACTAAAGACGCAAAACGAAATAAAGGGACACAAACAATGAGACAAAACAGGTTTTATTATGTTCAGTACAGCAGAAATCTACAACTAAGAACAAAAACAAACAACTATCGTCATTAAAGAATGTGTTCGAATTTACGACCCGAGAGAATGATGCAGGCCTCACTTCTCTGGCGCATGGAAGATCTGCATCACGGATGGAAGATGCATGATGCACGATTCCTGCATTACGGTCCGGGTCGTTATTTCGAACACCTTCTTTGATGATGACCGTTGTCTCTCTCTATGTTGTTTTTACTTTTTGTTGCATTCGGAATAATAAACGTATTTTCTCAACCCGTTCGTGTCCTTTCTTTCTTTACTTTTGTGTCTTCGCTACCGCGCCAGCGAAACATTTCTGACCATGCATTGCTATGTGATTTCTCATCGTCTAGGTGTACGTTTTCTCTCCTGAAAGTTTGTCACCTCTTATTGATATACTTTGTTTATTCTGCAACATTTTACAACTCATTTTGCTTTCTGATTTTTTTCTCTTTTAGGTTACCTTAGTGTGTAATGTTTTGCTGAATTCCACATTTGAATTCCCTAAAATTGTTTATAATTTTGTTCACTGTTAGAGGACACTGTCTTATCTTCATCATATATTTAAAAATACCCCCTTTTTTAATTACTGGAATCATTTTTCAGCTTCTTCAAATTTATCTGTTTATGCATTAAAATTTATTGTCACTTCTTTGAAAATATTTTTACACCAAGTGCTTTAAATGTTTTCGGTCTCTGAAATTAAAAATTTAAATCATTTAGATATTAAACACTACAACCATTCTCGTTATTTGAACTAAGCGATACACATCACTACAGCTTAAGCTTTTTTTTTCGGGGGGGGCGTAGCATTTGATAATTGCAGTTGCATTTCGAATTTATAATTCAGTTAATTCTAATGTTTTTCCTTTTATAAATTGCCATTCTTACCATACCATATTGTATGTTATATCAGAAATATTTTCCAATATTTTTTTACATTATTAATCAGTTTATAATTCATTGTTGTCTAATTTCATTACCGAGCACATGTTATATTTAATACCAATTCCATGATACCCTACATGTCGAATGAATAGTTTTTCATTTCAAAACAATTGTTGCTCTAAATGTTACAGATTTAAGAACAACTCTTCTTTTTTATTTTTTTATCTTTCCTGTTTTCACATTTGATTTTAACATCGCGGAAACGAAAAAAAATGTTTTCAAACTAGCAATACAATTCATTTTTCTGTGTAATTTGTTACATTTTAATTATCAGTCAATTGATAATAAAAACTGTCATTTAATATTGAAGAATCTTTGTGATTTTAAGTTTTCACAATCCAAAAGTAATGACGATGACGAGTTATCCGAAAATGAAAATGTTCGCGCTTCTAATAATGATGATAATGTTAATTCTGTTAAGTCAAAATCACCTCCCATAAATAAATCTCCAAATAAAAACATTATGACGCCTAGTAATATTTCATTAGATTTTCGTAACAGTTTGGAAAATGTTTCAGAATTTAATGAAGCTGATACAGATCTGGTCGAATCATTCATTGGCGATCTAGGAGAATCTTTTAAATTATTTCGGTTATCTGAATTAAAAGATTGTGTTTCGTAAAACATTGTTTACTGGTTCCGCTAATGTATTTTTTCGGTATGTGAAAGGCATTAAGTCAGGGAACAAGTTAAAAGAAAATCTTTTATCTGAATTTGGTTCTAAAATAAATTGTGCACAACTTCATAATTTGTTACCCAACGACATTTAAAAACCTGGTGAATCCTTTTATGAGTATTTAATTGAAATTCGGGAAATATCCAGTCGTGGTTCTATTGACGACTCATCCATTTTTGATTATGTAATTAATGGAATACTTGATCAAAGTAAAATATTTCTGAATTTGAAGGGAAATTAAAAATTTATGAGAAAATTGGCTTTCCAAATAGAAACGCCTGTCCATGTACCAACATACGAAAGAAAGCACACGTTATACCTAGTAAAAGTAAAGAACCAAGGTGATATACCTGTGGAAGTGTAGGTCATATATGGAACCCATGTCACTCATGTCCGTGGATTGTCCTCTAAAAATATTCAAGATGCTAAAATTCTAACTTCAGTTGCTCAGATGTGCCAGAAATAAATCTAAAAAACTGTTAATTTAGGTAATTTGCAAATTGGTGGTTTAATAGATAAGATTGATGGTTTAATAGATAGTCATGTGGCATCAATTCGATAAGATGTTCATAAGAAGATATGTTCCCCTGAACTTAAACCAGCAAATCTAGAGTTAACGGTACTTGGCAATGGAAAAATTAAACCTATAGGGAAATTTGAAGATGAATTCGAAAATGAGGGCTCTTCATTTAGATCAAATATTTGTGTTATTGCAGAAAACGATAAATCTAAGAATGGTTCTGGAGGGCAGAAAAATGCTGAGTTCAAAGGAAGTGGTCTTGAAGAGAGATCCGGAAGATTTGTGAATTCCCATTTATCACTTGCAAAAACAGATATGTTTCAGTTGTACTTCTTGTTACAGTAGACGATATGATCAAACTGGACATTTCACCTACAATCAAAGGAAGTGCAATGATTCCCGAATTGTGAAATGTGACGACCTCCCAAGCAATGCTGCTTCTTCTGTAAATGAAAACTATGCTTTTAACGATGAATTAATGTGTGAGGTTTATCTATTTATTTTTAACTAATAGTTCATATTAAGTTGGAAAGCCTTTTTTGTCATTCTCTTTTCATTCGGGCTTTTCATGCCAGAATGTAAATGAGATAGCGAGAGTTTATTCAGATTGAGTAGAATGAAGTGGTTCCGGAAGTTAGTTTACAGAGTGTGCCTGCGTAGTCTATGCCACGTTGTGCTGTGATTATTTGCGTTAGCGCCGTTGATGTTTTCCTTCCTTTATGCTTGTCTCGCCGGTTACGCTAGATCAGAGATTTTCCTGCGCCTTAAAGTATTCTGTGAGCCGTTAGGCTCACTTACACACTTTAAATTTTTATTGTTACGCATTTCTGTTAAGGCAGAAGTGCTGGCTTTTTGTAAACCCACTTTGGGTCATTTGTTAATTTTAGATTGAAAAAAAATGTCCTTATACACGCTTCTTCTGATCTCTGTTTAGTTTCACAAAGTTACAAAATATTACTTCAACAACCTTTTTTAAAAGTTTATGTTCCCAAAGGGTCACAGACTTTACAAGTGCAAGAGAAAATTGAAGAAAAAGCACAACACCCTCAGATTCGAAGTCATCGAAGAGAAATACCATCGCAGAAAGAAATTCTAAAGAGAAGAATTTTCCGAGGAAGAATCAGTTGCTAAAGATGAATCAAATGCTAATTCCACGAAGAAAAATTCCTAACATCCCCTGCTACAGACAAATGAAAGGAACTACTAAAATGAAGATACTGAAAAGATCGCCAAAAAAGAGGCTGAAAAGCAGAAGTCTGCTAGAAAATCTGACGAAAATGACAATGATATGAAAATATGAAATAAAGAAAATATGAAATAAAAGCTAAATAAGGTAAGGGAAGAGAAAGAAATTAGTATATTCTGAAGATTCAGGAAGAAAATCAGAAAGCTTGATGCTGCGACCCCGATTTTGATGATTCCTGATGTAAACCTTTCCTGCCTGACAAATTTTTCCTGATCTAGCCAATAGTCTACAGGTGTGTTCTCTATAGTTTTAAAAGACTTAAACAAATTTAAGAAGAATAAAAAAGATGTATAGGGATGAAATGTGTCAAAAATGACTGTATAAGGAAGACGATGTTTAAGAAGATTTATGTGCGAAGGTGAATTCAAACGGACTTACCCGGATGACGTTGAAGAAGAGATTCCACGACCATGACGTTTGCTTTTCTCTCAGAGAAACTTAAACTTTTCCTTTTCTGTTTATTGTTTTATTTCACATATTCCCAGACTATGATGACCTTTTCTACAGCACTCGAGAATGCATGTCGTGAACATGGTCGAGCATATGTGGGATGTCTTTTTTGATGACGGGCAGATGGCGCTTCATGTTGTTTGATAGAACTTTCTATGTCGCCAATCTAATAAAAAGATAAATAAAACATAAAAGGATTTGTTCTATATTACGAAGATGAAAGAACCTTTTTTATTTTTCTTTACTGACAAATTGCCTGTAAATATTCATGTTCATGTCACCCATTTTCATAGCATCTAAAAACTGTTGATAATCTCCATTAATTGCTCAAGTTAAAATGCCAGTTAGATTAGTGTGTGTTCTGACTCCTAGAGAGTTTTATCGATACAAAGACTCCAGGTTAAGAGATAGTTCCATAGTAATACACAACAATAATAATATATAAAAATATTATCTTAAAATATAATAATATACTACGCGTATTTTCCTCTCTCGGTTTTTGAGCTGAAAACTTATTTAGAAAAGAAGGGAGTATGAGAATCAATCTGATGTATGGAAAAGTATATCAAAATCTTAAAGCTGTTTCTTTCAAGTATGGCAAAGTCTTAAGTTATATCATGAGCACGGAATAGTCTATATACTTTGTGTGCTTCATATGATAAATTTCCTTTACGTATCAAAATTCACTTGAATAATGGTTTGGCTTAGTTATTTATGGTGAAATTTAGTTTACACGTTTTCAATAAACAACGAGACAAAAGTTTTAAAAAATTGCAAAACGTATACATATGACATGGTTTATTCAAATTAAATGAGCATTTTTAACGACATGAGGCTTAAAGCCAAGGTATAGTTTCCACTATATAAGCAGTTTTAATTTGACAGTACATTCAGTATTAACACCTTTTACGTATACGATTTGCTGACATATTTTCCCTGGAAGAGAAAAAATATAAGGCTGAGAATTGTTCCCCTATGTATAGTTAATGAAACACCGACTCTTCTGATGATATCTATGCTTTGAAATAATTCGGTAAAGCAATGTCGACACTCATTGCATCTTCGCAATCATAAACATGCATTACTTCCATTGATAATCAGCTTTATTACCACTCATTTTGCTACTGCCGCACGATATGCCCAGTTAATAGGAAATAGATTTCATGGAAGAAACCAAAAGCAATGTCTTGCACTACGCTGAGTAAATACTCTGATTCTCTTTCTGCATTCCGTATTAGAGATGTAAGATCTCACTTACACAGCATCAGTAGACCGTTGCTTTTAGATGACTCTATTTTCCCAGATATTTCCTGTATCCTGTTTATGATCTTTCAAACTGTTATCAGGGAAATATTTCGGAGATCTTGATAAGAACACTCTTGTTAATAAGGCTCTTAGGGTTACATCTCGTTCAAAATGAGTATCTGCAGCAACCACTCTCAGGTTATGATCCCAGATTCTTTAGACAAGCTCTATCTTTTCTTAACGTAACAGAGTGTTATAAGAGTGACATATATATGGTAATAAATGTAAGAAATGTAAATTTTTATTCTGTTTGTATGATTTCTATGCTTATGTAACAAATGTTTTAAGAAAATAGGTAATCAAATTATTTTATTTTCTCCGAACGTATCACTAACGCTGCAATATTTATAATTTTATTTACTATCAAATGTCATTTATATTTCATATTTTCTCCATTTCTTTTATTCGGATGCTGTTACATTATGTGAAATGGGATGTCAATATGTTATAACTATTAATTTATAAAATTTATAGAAAATAAAATTATTAACATTTAGCAATGGTAACTAATTATTCTCTTCCCTTAAAATAGAGCATAAAATATTATACACAGTGATTGCAAATCCATTCTTAAACAAAATACTTTTTAATTTTGTGATCTCAGTCAGACGGCCATTATTAGTTACAGAAAAGTCCCGGCAACTTATATTCTGTTGTAAAAAAATTACAAAATAATTAATATCAAACAATAAAGACAATATAAAAACAGAATTCTTGATATTTGGGATGCAATATACTAATAGCTTCTGAAATGGATAAACGCCTTACTGGTAATACAAAGAGGAAGAGTTTTCTTATTCTAATTTAATGTGAATTTCCCTTTACCCCTAACCTGAATCTCAACGTGATTACCGATAACAGACATGAATAACTTTATTAAAGCAATGAGCATTTTCTCCAAAACTTGGGAACTGCTTTTGATTCATTAGCATTAGCTATAATTAAGATACCACAATATTTGACCTAACTTTCGCATATATATCTGGATTAGACAAATTATTGTGACAAAAGCCAAGGTTAAAAGGAAATGCGGGATGCATTTTAAAATGTAATTAATTTCAAAAACCAACATCATTGTAATGTGGTTCTAAGGACAAATAATATATATACATGTTAAAACGTAAATTTAATTCACATGCGTTTTCCATATGATGTAGATGTATTATCAAGACTATGAAGTAACTAAAACTTTTAACATTGCATTATAAAAGTAAATATTTACATTCCTACAAAACAGCTTTATTCCGAAGGAACAATGTGATGTGGACACCACATGACTTCCTTTTATGACCTAGTAGGTTATACACATATTTTGTTGCATTTCATTTCAACTCGTTTCCTCGAATTTTATTAGAAATATATTTCGAATTCAATTAATTCAGTTCTCACTTCGCGGCAAAGCAAAATTACATAAAATCTCAAAATATCTTCATTAAAAATTGTAAAATATAGAAAAACATAAAACACTTAATATACTTAAAACAGTGAAAAAATACTATTAAAATTAGACTTCCTACGCAAAAGCAAGCATTTCAGCCGGAGTGAAAGAAGGCAGATTTTTCACTGCACAAACCTCAAAAGTTTACTTTTGGTCCCACTTTGCAAAAAGACATTGAAGGTGAGAAACTCTATTAATTTACTATTCTACTAAGTTTCAAATGTAAAGAAATGGCGGCTCGTTAGGCTTTACTCGCCTAACTATTGCATACAAATTAGCTAAATCTTTAAAACCCTTAGCCGGAACATAAAAACCACATAATTCAATCATTTTAAAGCAAAAAATTCACAATTTAACAACATATAAAAATAAAATCTATGCTCACCGAGGCAGGCAATAGAGAGAGAATATATACATATATGCATATATATGTATATACGATTGGAGCAGCAGATTGTAGCGAAAACGAGTGGTGTGCAACTACATGTTATAGCAGTCCCAAGCGCAAAATTTCAACGTTCTACGGCTATTCATTCTTAAGTTATGCGAGATACATACATGTATGTACAGACATCAAGAAAAATTATCTTCGGAATCCATTTTAAATCTATTTTACAATCCATTTTGGCAAAAACAATCCTTTATTCTGTCTGTACGTACAGATGTCAAGCAAAAACATCGTTCGAATGGTTTCGAGAGAGGTCGAAATGGATATTTTCGTTGAAATATGACACCCGAATTTTTTCGCAATTACAATACTACCTTTACTTCGTACAAGAAGCAAAAAGTAACTTTCATGCAGAACTTCATTAAAAGTAAAGCTAGATGAGCTCGGAATCCAGAATTAGTTAGATGTCGCAATGCTGAGTAGTATATTTCACTCACATTAGAATACAACTAACTTATCAATATCTTATAATTGCTCAGTATTCAATCCCTTAAACAGCAAATATAAGGATCATTAAAATTAAAAATTGCCATATTTAGTTTCGAGGAAACTCGATTATCGTAGCTACACATGTAAAGCTGCTATCACATCTACAGAAGCGAAATCCAGTGGGTACCACTTAACCTACTCAAGAACGTTTTCCTGAAAACTGCACAAGTATTCTCCGTTTACAACTGACTTCAAATACATAACAGTAATTATGAAAATCATTTTGAGCTTTCTTTGTATTTAATGTCTCGGCAGAAAGGCCTATATCAAATGATTGGAATGATAAATGCAAATTTATGGAAAAAGAAACTAAAGATGAAATTTTAGATTTGTCTAGATTTGTCTGAATACCTATGGTGAATATTTTAGAACATTTTGATATTGAGCATTTGGAAACCTTTCAGCCTTTTTACATATAGTCATTCATTCATAGAAACTAAGCAAATGGGAAGACTAGAATTAAACATCAGTTATGAATAAGGCATATGTTAGTAGAACGCTGAAGCTGTAAGTGTAGTTCGTAAGGCTTGTATCATTTATGCATGTTTATATTTGCCAATTAGTTTACGAAATAATTACGATTGTGTTCAAATCATCGTTTCATATTTTTAATTGTGGTTCATGCTGTAGTGAATTATCTTTGCGAATGCAAATATAAAAAGGTGGAGTTAGGTTAAGTAACTTTTAGAATCGATACAAGTTATGATTACCTAATCGCGTGCGCGTTTATTCCTTCTTTCTCTGTAAATCTGCTAGATGTTCTACTAAATACCATCTAGGTTTTAATAGCAGACTGATATTTTATGAGCTGAAGTATGGGCGACTTTTGATGAGCGTTGAATTATTCATGGATATATTTACAAGCAATTAGAGGCTGCTTTGATGTTAGAAACAATTTAAGATTGTTTTTCTAAAGCCTAAGGTAAGAATCATGGCACTTTATAAATAATTTAAATAATAGAGATTAATCTTAATTATAATGGGACCGAATTTAGTGAGTATATTTTAAATCTGGTATTCTTTTGATTAAAAACATGTTGTTAGTTTCACACTGAATTATCAATTTCATCATATGCGCTCTTGTGTTGTAAATGGTTAATCCATTCATCTATTATGCAGCAGCTGTGTTGTTTGAATCCTCGCAAAGCCACATTACTTTCTTTTTCACATTTCTTTCCTGAGAATGTAATAAGTTTTTTTCAAGTGGCTCTCTAATTAAAATATGTGCTTGATGATATTTCGTCAGCACTTGTATTTGGTCGATCCCAAATCACTCTTTAGGTAGAGAAACATATAATAAATTACCGCATTTGATTTTGCGTGCTTTCGTAACGTAAGCAGTTAGCATATAAACCGTATTTCACATTCATAGTTAGCACAAGTGAATTTGCATATTTTTTCCTCCGAAACCCTGATGTCTGTGCAAGCTACCATTAAGTAGGTAAATTTAAAATTGAGTGAATGTGAAAGAGATCACTTTCAAATAAGACGCTATACTTAGGAATACTTAGTATTTACCTATCAGTTTGTTAAATAATATAAAAAAGTTTAATTATAGAGAACCAGTGACCTCACTGAGTAAGCGAAAGGGATTCCACAAAACTGAAAAACAGCTCCTTCGAGACTCTTGTTGGGAGCATCCCAAGAAAGTTCAATTTCCAGTTTAGGGGTGAAAGGAATGTTTATCCTCTAAAATGGAAATGAGTTTGATTTTTGTAAATTCCCAGCTTTTTGAACATTTTTTATTCCAGAATTTTTTCTTAGTTCTGTGCAGAATGGTGAGAAGAGGCATCTGGAATCTCAATATTGCAGTTTAAAAGAATGAATCCATGGACTTAGCAGTTATATTATTTTCGCTGTTGGCTCCATTTTGGCAGATCGCTGAGATTCACCCTTTGTTCGCGATATGATTCATCAAGGTTACTGTTAGTGAGCGGTGAGTCTTAAAAAAGAAAAAATTTGTTTCAGTGAGCGTGTCAGGACTGAGTGTTTTATGCATATTCTTGGCAAACATCTTTGTGAAACTCCGTAAGTCCTGATCTTAAACAGGGAGCTGAATGCAGCTATGTTCGTTAGTAGGATACTGTGATTAAGTTGAAGAATAACTGCACTTGAAAGGGATTTAAAATCCTCTTGTATTAAATCAATATTATTTACAAATCACTTCCCAACTCGGGAGGGATACAGAAAGTAAAAGACCACACTTGGGTCTAAAATGAACAGTCAGCTAAATTTAAACTAAAGCTAAATAGAAATTAAATTAATCTTTGCTCACAGAGCTATACGCGCAGTTGGCCTCTAACTAAATGGTGCGTAGCAAGATTTACTAATACTAGCGCACTTGGATTTATTTCAATAAGCAATCACGTAGCAAGCAGTATGGCTTAGAATTTTAACTGCTAGCTGGTCAGGCGAACGTCGAATAGAATGACCGTGATCTGAGACTAAAAGCTCTCCCACACTGAGAGGTTAATCTCTCGTTTAAATAGTCGTTGGCTCCACTTCAAATTAGCATAAAGCTGAAAACAGGAAGTTTGAAACATGAGAAGAGATAAAAAGATTTAAATTAAAATAAAACTTTGTTAGTTTAACTAAAACCTTACAAGCGAACGGCTTTCATGTGATCTCAATAAAATAATGTATAACAGCATGGCAGATCAGAAAAAGTCCGATTTTGTGTCAAAATACCTATATTATAACACTGTTATATATAAATCTAATATATTTCTTAAGTCGCCCTTTAGAGACATGAAAAACGCAATTTGAATTTCGTCAATCAGCCGAATAGAACGGGAGATATAAAACTGTCCCATTTTTTTGCGCAATGTAGATTAATGTTTATTACTCGTGAACAACTTTTTATAAGCATGGTATCTAAAATTATGCTTTCACGTTACATGGTGCCATCGTTTAA
>KK114300.1:19933-59806 GCA_000611955.2 Stegodyphus mimosarum
GAATGCCATCTACGTGGCAAATGCAATGATTACACTTGCATGCATCATATTTGAAACATGATGATGAACTCATCTGTATTTCTCGTATCATTTCCGTATTCAACGGGCATTGGTGAAACGGAATCGACCACAAAAGTATATGCGAAACTGATATTAGTTACCCCAAATTAGCTCTAATGCAAACATAACGAAGAAGATTTGTGCTAGCTGCAGTCATCGCAAAGGATGCTTTTGCCTATGAATTTGCCTTTGTAAATCGATTTGACATTATCTGCGTCGATATTGAAGCATCAGGTTCTCTCAATAAATTTCGCCGATCTTTGCTAACTGATAAATATAGGGCTTTCATTGCACGATGACTGATGCGTTGAACTATGAGCTGTTAAAATTCTCTTGTTCTTTCCAAATTTGATACATAGTGGTTGCGTCAAGATAGGGTCTAGAGGAAATTCTACTTAATTTTAATACATGACTTATCAACCCTTCATAAGTCTATAATTAAAATTCCATAAAACTTAATTCTACGAAAACGTTATGAACAACTTCTGTGATTCATTCTAAACCTTGAATTTTTATCCTCACCTTAAAAGATGCTAAAAAAATAAATCTATTTCAGTATTCTTGCGAAAGTCTCAAATGTTACCCGACTTACGCTTTTCATTTTATTATATTTTTAAACGACATCATTGATCAGAAACTGCAAATATTTACAGAATTCGTTTCTGTCGACATACCCTGAAATTTGTACAGCGCTGCGATAAAATTTTAAGCCATCTGCGCTGCTTAAAATTTTCATTGCATAAAAAAAGTAATAAATGCTTTAATCTATACATCTGCAGCACATAAGAATGAGTGTGTATACTTTGCATGGTTTAACGTAGTTAGAGAAAGAATTCTGGACGGTGCTTGTTAAGAGACACAGACAATAAAATTGTGGCACAAAATCGTCAGACTACGTCCTAATTTATCGAGAAAAAGGTAAAAGCATATCATTTCCCCGACATTAATCCGTTTCTTCCCTGTTAAGAGACTGTTTGTGAGCTTTTTTGTGCGGAACAGCTGTCTCGTTTCTCATCGTACAACATATAGAATTGAAAAGGAAGAAAAGTTTCCTTTTAGAGCCAAAATAAAGGGATTTTGCAAAGCGTTTCACTAGCATTAATATTCTGCATTCGTAGAATATTATTCTGAAGGTAACGAAACCTTATGCAGTTATAAATATTTCTTTGTTTTTTATTGATTCATCTAATATGTGCTAAATATATTGACACTACTTAGTGTCTACATGTAGTGAGAGTTTTCTTCTCATTTCAGTATTTTGCTGCAACTTTCTGATATATCTGGATTTTTTAATATGCTATTTTGCATATTGATTTCTGGAATATTCGGTGCTTACTTTAACGTATCTTCATATTATCTGGAAATAAGCATAATTGCTTTTTACGGAAAATGTCGAATTATTTACCTCACATTTAATAAAATTCTTTCATTTTCGCTTTTATTATCATTAAATATAGTTCAGAATCATTTTACATGTTGTTTTAATTACATGTAGACGGTGATTGTACTGAGCTATACATTATACGAAATCTGTACGTTTAGATACAAATAAACTTCTTGCAAATTGTTCTTTATCGAAAACCTGGTAAAATGATTTGTAAAATGGCATATTTTACATCCCAGATTAATTCAATCTAATTATGCATTCTGTATATCATTTTTCGTAAGTGCAAATTTTATGAAATTTAGCTGTAGGATGATATGTCCTACCCAAAATAATAGATAATAATTAGCTTAAAAATAATAAAATCGCACATTACTTGCTTTTTTAGATTACGAGTTAAAATAATTCTTTGGTTATATTTTTATGTTACTTTCAATTAGTGTTGCATTTTTTGTATTATGTAATACTGAAATAGCTGTAAGTTCTGTTGTGTATGATATTTATTAATTTTCCATTTGCTATATTAAACATTTGCTATATTATACAAGATCTGAAACCCATAAACAGCTGGAAAAGAATTTTCCGAGGTATTAAAAAGCACTTATCTTTTACATGCATTTAAAATTTGATTTTCGCAGTTATCCTGAACGCAAATACTATTTCAGTAAAGCGGAAATTACCTTTTACTTATGAATAATTAAAAAAGAAAGTATTAATTTATTTAATAATATTTATACACTCATTAGACTACAACTGCATCATATATTAAGAATATTTATTATAAGAACGTTTTATAAGAAACCTATAGATCATACAAACACTTAAAAATTTACTGAATTTAGTCTACTTCTTTCAAAAACAGGAACGTTTTTCAAGGTACATTTATAAAAAAAATCACAAATGCTTTGACTGAAGTCAAAGCATTTGTGATTTTTTTTATAAATGTTCTGATAATCTCGTATAAAACCGAAAAAAATCTTTTGTTATTTCTTGTTATCAGTCACTTAAGCAGTTACTTTTTTTTCGAAATACTTTCTAAAAGGTTTAATGTTCCGATAATCAAAATTTTATTGTAAATTTGAATTTATAAAATTATGTTTCTTTCAGAAAAAGAATAAATATCTAATTTTTACTTTCCAAGGATCCTAATAAACACATCAGGTTTTTCCTCGAAATGCGCTGACACTTTACAGTTGAATTATTTTTAAATGTCAGGCATAATTGATGAAAAAGAGATAATTACTGCACAAGCCTTTTAGTGGCCAAGTTTACAAAACCACTATGGCGAATATGTATCTATATATTTTAGATAGCCACATAAAAACTTTGATTACTTCAACAACCTTATATGATTATAAAACAGTAGTATATATAGCGGGAATTAACTCATTGTAATACAGTCAGTACATACATCAAAACCTTGAAAATAATGTTCTCTAAATCCCCTCCTTCTGGATGAAGGCATATTCGAGGTGATGCCGAAAGATTTTCTGAATGCAGCTCTGTAAGTCCTGGAGCTTGTACTTCACGGTTAATGACATTTTTGAATTAACTAATGTGAGAAGACACAAGTTATCTTATAATGTATTTCTCCCGCCTTCTACGCATGGCTTCGTGGTGTAGTGGTCAGCACGCTAGACACATAACCAAGAAGTCCGTGGTTCGATTCCCAGAGAAGGGGTTGTTCATTTTTCATTCTCCTGCTTCGAAATAAGCCTAATTCTCTACAACCTTAGAAGAAGCAGAACAGAACTGTCAAATCTGGAATACGAATGGCAAAATGAAATCGTCCAAGCAAAAAATCAATTTGAAAATGTGTGTTGGTATAGAGTTATATTTATGCTTTTAATTCCGCCTCCTTTTTTCTAGAACAAAACTTTATCCGCCAACAATTGTATACTAAATTTTGGCAAGCGTCAGTGTTTCGTCGCGATACATGATGAATATCTGTGACAGAGCTTGTTCCAACGAAGTCTTTCACTGTTTCAATGCTTAACTGCGCCTGCCAACTGTCTGTGATATACTAATTGTCTGATTTCGAGATTTCTATGGATAGAGGTATACAACATATACGCACGAGCGTTCTTCCAGGATTGTCAATTCAAAATCCTGTACATTATGAGCCACCCTGTACTTGTGTTCGAAATTCGAGGATTCTCACGCCTTTCTCCCCGCGTGCGTAATATAACTATGATCAAACTTCACTTAAAACAGCCTCCCGGAAGTAACTTTTCCCTCAAATCGATAATCTGTTCATACATTCCTATATTCTGTTAAATAAACAACATACTAGAAGGAAATCCATGTTTTTGCTTTTTTAATTATATACTATGCATTTGCCATACATAAAATATGTGAAATGAAACCATATCAAGTAATATATTTTTAACTGAAAATTACGCTGTGAAGCATTACGACCTGCATCTTGTCATGAAATATCTGAAGATTTCACATTATTTATTTATTCTTATCTCTTTATGGACTTTTTAGCTCTACAGAGAATGGTAACAAAGGTGTAAAGGCTTATATTTTTTTCATAATTATGATTCCTTCATATTTTATGAATGACTCGGCTAAAAGCATCCATACAAGAAGTTTTAAGTAACATTTCTAATATTTACTAGCTACAGTATAATCATTATTTTCCTGCGCATTTCCTTTACGCTCAAGGATTTACAATAAAAAATAATAAATTTGATTTTCCTATTTCAAGAAGAAACAATGAATTTTATGAGGAAAGAAAAAAAATAATTGCCAGTTTCCGTACTAAAACGTCCAGCTTTTATGTTAAGAATCGCATATTTACTGGAAATGCAGCTTTCGTTTTATGATCTCCTCTTTCCATTAAGATTACTGGATCCTTCTTGAATGCTCGTGCTAACATATATTGCTACAATATCTAATGGTAGGAATAAATTTATTTTTCTCAATATATTGCAGCAATTTGGATCATGCCTGTTATTATGGGAGGGCATAATTCCAATTGATTTCCTATTCGAACGAAAATTTCAACAAATCTTTAATTTATTTTTTCTCGTTTTAAGGGTGCTGAATTTTCATATTTGTTTCGTTGAATGCATTTGAGAGTTATTTCAATAACTTTTACTTCCCTATATTAGAAACTTTTTTGTTTCGAGTGGTTTGAACTCTTTGTTTTATTTTTTTAATAAAATTGTGTTAGTTATTTGGGAAGACTGTATTTTCGTTTTACAAAGAAAATCTGATTTATAAAAGAAAGGTGGTTCCTATATGCACTGCATCAGATCGTACTTTAACAAATTAAAACGTTGCCTTATTCATAAGCTTTAAATGAACCATATTAATACCTTTAAGCAATATAATTATAAACGGAACAATTTTTGTAGGTAAAAGTAATAATGCACTGGTTTCACTGTCATTTGCAAACAGAACGCTTGGTTGTTTGTAAAGATTGTTAGTGTGTACAATTAATACATTACTACATTGAAAATAAAAATAAATAAATAAAAAATACAGAAAAATATAAAATACTTAAAACGAATTGATCAAGGTTATAGAAAACTAGTTTGAACAATGGAAACGAATAAGAATTCTGTCACGTGCCCAACAGGAAGAGCTAAATATAAGAAAAGGGAGGTCAAATAACTGGTATGGGCCATCCGTAGCCGAGCGGTAAAAGCCGATGAACACCGGTAGTTTGGTCTGCGATTCGAGTCCCGGCTCAGTGTTGTGCCTAAGAGCGGAGTATTTACTAAGTTTAAAAAAGGAGCAACTGGCATTGCAGTGAAAAGTTAAATCAAAGAACGATACGAAGATGTTCTTTATGAGAACGAGAACTGCTCTGTTGAAAAACTTTCTTGAAATAATTTGAGATAAGAATGGCAACGTAAGTACCGGATTTCCACGCATAATTTTCCTCTTTTTTATTTTTCCTTTTTAAACTAATTTTGTCGTCTGAAAATCAAGAGAGGAAACTTTAGTGAAAAATTTAATTTCCGAAGAACGTAGTTACAATAAGAATATAACAAACTGAATGTAGTCGTGGATAAATGACTGGCAACTATCATAATCATTGTTTTTGTAAAAGAAATCTATATTCTGATACCAATATATAGTAATATTGTCATTATAATATCTTACGGATGTTCAGCCGATATCCGATGCTACCTGAGCCGCGGCTCAATATTACCAAAGAATCTGAACAATTTCAAATAATAAATGTAAGGGAAAATAAAATGGATAAAATGCCAAAACAAAGAAGCAAATTCAAGTTGAATACAGTAAATAAAAATTAAAATAATCCCGTGAATACATTTTACCAATAATCTAGCCCTCAGGGAGAAAAACCACTACTGAAGAAGGAGGAAATTATTAAGAATATATTTAGAATTTTGAGAATCTAACGCTAAAACGTTAGGAAGCAATGCGCGAAGAAATACAGTATTTACAAAGTATACTTGATATAATATGCTGCCTTTAGAATAATACGGAGAACAACCGAAGAAGACAGTATATCGTACGAAATGGCTGACTGGGCATTTTCGGTATGAAATGCCTAACGTGATATGGGCAACTGAAAAAATCCATGCCATTAGTTAGACACAATCCAAGGTTGACAGGAACAGATATTCTTGCAGATGTGCCCACCTTATTCATTCATCAGCAGTCTGAAGCATGAGATGATATTCGAAACACCTTTGAAAGATATAGGCTGGCTTTGTCCACGAGTAGATGGCATTATATGATAACGGATAATAAAGAGCCATGTGAAGGTCATTACAGAGGATGTTACTGAAGTCCGCAGAAGGATACTGTAGTGACGGTTTATCGTTCTTCTTGTCTGTAACTTGTGTTACCTACCTCCATATTCCCTGCGCTAAAGAAGAAACCGTAAATAATATCATTAAAAGCCACATTAAAGTGTAATTATAATGATAATGATAAATATTGAAATTATCTAGCATGATACTAGTTTAGATTATCTTTACCCTTTTATGTGGCTTAAATATTAAATTTGCTATTAAATGACAATACTGTTTCCAAAATATTTACGGAAGTAGTTTAGTATTTCTAAATGATAAATTAATGCGTATAAAAAGTTTAAATTATCGCTAAATGTTTTTAATTTTTAGCTATATCTATAAAAAGTGTTCAATTAAAATATTTAAGAATTCTGAATCCCATTTTTCTAAGGTAAACTGTAGGTTAATCTAGTTTCCCAATCTAGCAGGCGTGTTTCGATTTCTTTTAGGCTCAAAATGTTAAAATACTTTAAAATTTTCAAAATTTTTGGCTTTGGAGTTCTGCAGCCTCTAGTTCTGCAGATTTTAACTTCAAATACTTCCTAAAATGTAAATGACGATTATAGTTTGTTATTGTTTATTTATAGCATTGATAGTTCTTAATACATCAAACCAAATAGTGCAACAATTATTTAATGTTAAATAGGTTTTAGTTAAGCACGTATTGGAGAAATAAGTGATCTTTTCCTACATTTTACTTATTTTTCATATCAATTAAAATAAATTATTTTGGAAAATCATAATTTAGATTTGCATAACCCTTTTTAGATTACGTATTTTATTTATTTCGACGATTTTATTTATTATTTTATTTTGTTACTTTATCAAACATATAAAAAAGCGAGCCAGTGCTTTTTATGTAAATTATATCTCCCTCCTTTTTTTAAGTACAATTTATGTGGAAGTTCTTATTGTTGTAATTTCATGGTAGAATGGTTGCCAGAGTCTATAGTAGGTTGAACCCTTATTTTCCATTCCAATTTTGAGGCAGATCAACTCAGAGGGTGGTTCGGTGGTCTCCTGCTACTAAACCACCAAACTACACGAGACGACTTTCGATTCGCCATATATTTAGAGTGCTTCCATGCCGCAAAGACGCTATACATTTATAAACATCCATATCTTCACCAGAATTCGACTTCAAGCCCTCTAGTACCGTACGTAAGCTCCACTAACCACCATAACGGTCTGGAGGACACATGAAATTCTGAAGAGCGTATTTTTATGCAATGCTCTTCAAAATATGGCGCATAATACTACAAGACCAATAAGAAATTTAACTATCCGAATAAATAACTTCGCGTTATATCTGTGATCTTATAAGAATAACAATTCTAGAAAATGAAATTAGGTTAAAAACAATAAGGTGAGCAAGCAAAAAATAAGGTACAGTTCCGCATTATTTTAAATCCCATTCTGAAATAATCCCTAGGCAGTACTCAAGATGCCTAACGCTTATGGCTATGATAACCGAAACAAAATAAATAATAATTTATTAAGAACATATAAAATGTGTTTATTTGGAGTTCAAAGCCCAGATTTTAGTTTTTAAATCATTTTTTACGTCTGTGAAATTGACACTTTATTGTGAGATAATGACTGCAAAAACGTTTCTTTAAGGAACATATTTTATGCATATTAAAGCGCATATACTAGTATAACATTTTTACTGTATAAAAAGTAAGAATTGTAAATCGAAATGGAAAATGTAGCTAAAACAGAGCAGACATTGCAGAGTGTTGCGCATCATTAATATATCATATAAAAACAAGAAAACAATGTGTCGCGTAAATAAAAGTTAGTACGGAAATGTCAGTTCTAATTTAAAGGAATATGAATCTCCACTTGCAGAAAGGAACAAGCATGATTTAATATTTACATGAAAGGTAAATAGAAAATAACTACGAAATTTGAAGCGGCTGCTTGAGACATCTCTTAAGAGACATGCATGGCTTTTTGAAAATTAAGCAAGCAATCTCGGTAATAACTTTAGCAAACTTATGACGAAAAATATGTAATAGGGACTATCTTTGAAAAATTTTTTTGAAAGTAACTAATACATTAAAAGTGAACAGCACACAAAAAAGAAAAAAAAAATATTACAGTTATTAATTATGAATAACAAGAATCGGTGTAAATACAAAACTATAGTTTTGAAAGTCAAACAGAATCTCCTTCTTCAAATGCAAGAGTAATAATGACAATAAAACATAATAATGACAACAAAACAATACTTTTAGGCAACAATGATAAGCGCACAATCACTACACTTATCGAATAAATACATTTCTTCGTAGTCGTTTTCACTCCCGTAGCTGAAGAATGGAGTTACATTCAACTTTCAAAGCTATAGCCATGCGAATTTATTGCCAGTTACACCAACTGTTTTGCTAGTTATTAGTGCCTTTTATTTTGTTCTTTTGCGTGCTTTATTATATAAATAAATAACTAAATAATTATTATTGCTTTAACAATTTATTTTTGTTTCGAAACAATTGCAGACTTGTGCAGCGTTCTTAAAAATGCATGAAAATCTTCTGTTTAAAGGTTAAATACTTTGAACAGTTTTATTTAAGAGAAATGAATGTATGCAAGCCTAAAATTAACCAGAGTAATTACCGAAGTCACAACTATCAGCTAATTTCCATTAACAGTGAAGTTCATGTTTGTCTTCCTGCATCTGCTTATGTCAGAAAGAAGGCTGATTGCTTGATTGATGGATTAAGTTAAAGCACACGAAAGCTATCTGCTATATAAAAATAGCAGTATACACCACTTTCTAGGGAATGATATGGCATTTAAAACCTATTTACGGAATGTTACTATTTTACGAATTTCATCACCGTGCTAGTGTCTTTTTCATATCTGGCCAATGTTAGGGTCAAACAATTTAGGAATTTTTTTTACATAGATATCAAACAACATCGAAATCAAAATGAGTGCTTTCTGAAACTTTTATTTAAGTTTACAATTGAAGAAATTCTGTACCCAGTTTCGTACTCTAAGCGCCGCTGTGTTAAGTAGCGTTGAGAATCGTTGGAAGAGTTACTAGAGTACTGAAGGAGCTTATTATTTAAGAAAATCCTTACTGCCAGTGTCAGCCAGGTAGCATGTTTCTTATTAAAAAGGACCGCATATTTTCAATAGCATTCAGAATCGATGAGAGGTATTGTTCACTTTCTTAAATTGGATTGGATTAATTCACTTACATTTCTTGAACGATGATTGAAAGTGATTATTTGGTTTTCGCTCAAAACCTTTGCCATTGCTAGATAAATATGAATATGAAGTGGTCACTTATGTATGAATGCTGTTCCTTTCTAATGTGCGATTACATGATATTCTAAGTGTATGTAATCATAAGTGTAAATTTCCGTACGATGAAGAAATAATGCAATCTTGTGTTTTTGTTACAATGTTTCTTGAAAAATTACAGTCCGAGAAGACCATAATAGTTTTTCTAAAAATATCATGAAATCCTTCTTAAATGATGAGACTGTCAATTGCTGAGAGGATCTCATTATGATATTAAAAACTATAGAACCTACGCAATAAAGTAAAGTTTCAAGCGGATTGCATTAATGGAAACATTCTTACTGAATATTGAAAGAACAGCAAAAAACAAACAAAAAATCGCCAAGCCAACATACTCTTCTTTTTACTCTCTCCATATAGCTCGAGCCAGTTAATTTGTATCAACCTGGTTGCCATCTAGTTTTGAAAATGTTGGTCTAAGCATGCCGCCTACCACTGAAACACAGTTGCAATTAATTACAATTTTAAACACAAACCTTTTAAACACAATAGAATGCAAACATTATTGAAGCTGTGCTAATCAAAATCATACTATACACCATATACATCAAGAGTCTGTATGAATTAATAGTTTGTATAAATTTAAGAGTTTGTTTTATGGTTCAATGAAAGACAAAGCTTAACGATAGGTTTCTTGAATTCAGTTCATGCCGTTACCACACGGATCTTATCGTCTCTTCTGAAGTCTAATATCTTCCCATACACCACAAAGTGGTGGAAAGTTTTCCTCTTTGAGTAAACTAAGATAGCCGACCTGAATGTCTCTTTGTGGTCTTTCTCACTTAGGACGTTGTTGCAGTTGGGAAAGGTATTCCCTTGACCACCTCTTGCAGGAATATTTTAGAACGGATTGACGTAATTGCCATCTTTGTCTATAAGAGATAGACTCTTGGGAAAGCTTCTGCTCTGTTAAAGTAGATACTGGAGCTCCAATTAGAAAGTGGTTCGGTGTGAGAACTTCAAAATCTGTAGGATCCCCAGACATTGTTGTTAATGGATCTTAGTGATGAGTTTTGTGAACTCTCGATATGTTAGTATTGCAGACCCTGCACTTCGACGAAGGTGATGTTTCATCGACTTGACGGCCTATTCCCACAAACCACCAAAATGAAGTGCTGCTGGAGGATTGAAGATCCATTTTATAAGGCGACATATATCTAAGTAATATATATCTAAGTAACTCGTTCTATAATACTGTCCCTTTCGAAGGCATTGTACGATCAAATCGATTTATCTCGTTCATATTGTAAGAAACGCTTCTGTATCTCTCTATCAGCGCCCTTAAAATTAGTTCGTCTCAATTTCTTCATCTTTGCTACACAGCTCAATTATTTTAGTGACATTATCATTTAATTCCCCTATCATAGATCTATTTCTTCTAACATTTAAGATAGAAAAATTCAATTTATCTATTTCATCTAGGGTTCTGCCTTTTAAACGGCTGATAGAGGATTTAACTGCCCTTTTTGATTAAATAATAATTTTTTTGATTAAGTCTTTAAACTCCCCATTATGAATATAGAATACATAAACCTATGCAATATACAATACAATCAAGAACACGAAATTGCATGAGACAAATTATGAACTATCAGCCAATTTAATACCCAAAATCGTATTAAATGAATTATGAGCTATAAATCAATTAAATGCACGCAATGCATTAAAGAAATTAAGAACTCACCAGAAGTTGCTGTAAACAGAATGTTTTTTCCCTTCAATTTGAGTGATATGCAGCGGAATTTCTGATGATAAATATATTCATAAATGATCTGATAGCGTATCAGAAATTACTATCCTTATACATTCTGCGACAAAAATTTTATTGATTAATGGCATTTACAATTTCTACTGCAAAATTCATAATGTAGATGTTTTTTTTTTAATTTCTTATGCCTTTGTTCGTCTTCAGATATTATTTGTAATTTCCTTTTAGAAAGAAATCTTGCAGATACTTTCTATGCCGCTTGTATTTTTATTCAGCTTCATGTACCAATTTTTAAGAGATAATCCATTCCTGTCTTAGAATATTACTTATTTCATTTGTTGCCTTCACTTTACTTCTAGCTTATGCTTTTCATGTTGCTTTGTATCACTCAGTTCTTTAGATTGTGGATTAACAATAGAAACTGCGGGAATTTTGGCAACTAGACGAAAAGAATGACAAAGAAATGTTTTTCTTAAGTAGCATTGATAAATATTCTTACAACAGGAATCTTTCTTGTTTAAATTTCTTCACCCATTGCTTCAGTCTTTGCAGGAACATTAGCATTTCTCTGAATATCTAATATTTCTTTCTCTTTGCAGAAGATTTGGCCGAGGTTTTATTGTAGAAAATGTAGTATGTATGTCATGATTGTTTAGTGATTCACTTAAACAGGAATTAAATAAACAAACAGATTTCTAGAGTGAAATAATTCATGATAATTAAGATAAGGTGTCTTATTAATGTAAAGCTGGAATATGAGTTTGAAGTTTTATTAACAGTTATTTCAAACATTTCCCATGTATTTTTCTTTTGGACAAACAAGGCTATTTGATATTGTCCTATTATTTGCGCAGTTCCTACCTTAATCATGTCAATAACCCATTAATATTTTGAACTAACTAACAAGCCGTGCGAACAGAATTTAAACATTCGATAGTTAAACATTCAATAAGTTGTGTTTTACAAACAGTGTTTTCTAGGATTTCCAAATGAAAATCACTCATATTCGTGCTGCACATGAAAAAACAAAGGAAACCCTTTCCAATTAGACATTTTCATCTCTAGGAAGCGAATCAGGGATGAATGTCCTGTGTTCAGCAATTCTTTCTATTTGGCCACATGTGACCTCCATGTAATAAAGCATGAATGGTTTTCATTTATATCAACCATAGCGGGGACATGAATATATCTAAGTAACTCGTTCTATAATACTGTCGAGAGTTAAATTAAAGATCAAATGGTCAGAGTGCGAAGCAGAATTCCTTCGGTCACTAACATCTCTGCTAGGAATTTCAATGTTCAATAGTTCATGACATATATTATTCAATCTATTCCATTCTACTGCCACTCTTATGACAGTTAATATTCTAAATCCATTTAATTGAATTAAGAACTATTAGTGAATTATCTACGGATTAAAAATAGGTTTTATATGAAATTCATCAAAGGAATATTACTCATTAAATAATAAAATGCAATGGAAAAGGAAAACAGGTGTCAGAATCGTTACATATAGTAATGAATCGTATTTTGAGTATTGAATACAAAGCATATAAATCAAACAGAATTTAAGCGACAAAATCATTCGCTTTACCTTTGCAATTACTTGAATACACTCCACTTCAAACAAGTAATCGTTTTCACTATAGAAGCTTGTTACCATTTTATTTAATAAGTACTAGAAAAGAGAGACTTCATATAATAGTAGGTAATTATTAATCACATTTTGCTTTCTGTGCTAAAATTTTATTTTTAATCTGAGTTTAGATTATTGTGGATTGCAAAGTGAAACGAAATGCACGTCTTATGAATGCCGGATAATCAAGGGAATAAAAAATTTATTTTGCTATTATTAGCAACTTATATTGCTGTAACGTAGCGTGTAAATAAATAAACGAACTTAATGTCCTTTTGGATTGGAATATTCTCAATCGCAAAGTATTTACTTATGCATGTTACGAATGTTTCCATTTAAAGAAGCTGATTTTAATAAATGGAAGATATTAATATTTGTTTCAATGAAATGCTGAAGTGTATCACCAAATGTTATTTTTCCTGTATAGCAAGTATTAATTATATACTTCAAGTTAATCGCTTTTAGTTCTCACAATCTCTGAGAGACCTACCTCAACACTGCGAAAATTTTGAGTTCGGAATATTTTGACAGGATACCAATCGGGAAGATGAGACAAGGTCAAACATTGAAAACGGCGATACGTTAATAACAACACATAACAAATAAATATGATCAGAATAAAATTAAAGGAAATTTTGAATTTTCATTTGACTAAATGTAAAAAAAACTAGTGGCATAAGACAGTTTTAAAGAATTTCGGAAAGGAAGTGTAAAGAAATGAACTTTTGTAAAATTGGATGATGTTTAAGTTATTTCAAGAATATCCATAGCATTATTTAAACATTGAATATATACTTAATGCTGTTTAGTTGCTCGGGGAAATGATAGATCTTTTCGTGGGCAGTGATAGTTTAAACAACGCCAAGTTTTGAAATAAAGCGGGCATTTTGACATTTTATCTTTATCTGAAATTATTAATTCTTCGCCGATGTATTTTAAAATACATCTAGGCTGGATGACTGAAAATGTCTTTTAATATTCTAAGTTTTCTAGATTCAATTAAAGTACTGTAATTTAATGTAAGTATTTTTATTATCTGTTTACGTATTCTGTGATTTATTATACTGTGGAATCAAAAGTTGCTAATTACTGTGTAATTTCCTTTCATGCAGTTATATTTATTTTTTTCGCTTCGCGTTTTACTGTCATTTTATGTGTATTTATGTACACTGCTAGCCACCGCAAATGCAACACCCTGAAGGAAGCAGGCAAATAACATGAAATTTACAGCAAGCATTAGCGGAGGTGAGACATGCAAATAATAAGAATTTCAGAGCAGACGCACATCACGCGCGCCTCTGGCGCCACCTCGAAGCGCTATTTAAGGCTTGGAGTTTTCGACGATTTCAAGTTCGGCAATTGTGTTTTTCTTGTGTTTTTTTCAAAAAAAACCGATCAATTATGCCTCATAGTTAACAGCGATCATTGCTTGATCACGTATCCGAGTTCGTCAGAGGAAGGATACTGGCCTACCTAGAGTGTGAATTATCTTTCAGGGAAATCAGTAGTCGTGTTGGACGAAACCAAACAACTGTAATGCGGATATGTGACCATTGGATGCAGGTGGGTACGACGGACCGACGTGTTCGATCACGTCCACCTCAGTGCACCAATTCACGTGATGAGAGGAACATTGTGCGCATGGCAATGACGGATCGCTCAGTTACATCACGAACCACAACACAGCACCTTTAGTCTCTAACGCACCATCCAGTGTCTGCGCGTACCATTCGATGCCGCTTACAGCAGAGTGGTCTGTCCGCAAGACGTCCATTGCTTCGTCTACCCTTGACGCAGAACGGCAGACGTCTCCGCCGCCAATGGTGTAATGAAAGAAGAATGTGGACGGCAAAATGGAATGAAATTGTCTTTACTGACGAGTCACACTTCTGTCTGCAACACCACGATCGTCGGATTCGAGTCTGGAGACACCACGGAGAGAGGATGCTGAACAGCTGCGTTATGGTCCTGCACCGGGTATTATGGTATGGGGCGGTATTGGATATCAGTCTCGCACTCCTCTAGTACGCACTGCCGGTACTTTGAATAGCCAGCGCTACATCTCCGAGGTGTGGGGGCCAGTTGTGCTTCCTTACCTTCAGAGCTTGCCCAGTCATATTTCAACAGGATAATGCTCGACTACACGTGGCACGCATTGTCCAAGGGTTCTTCGTCAATCGCCAGATTGAATTGCTTCCCTGGCCGGCTCGCTCTCCGGATCTTTCGTCGATAGAAAACATGTGGTCCATGGTTGCTGAACTCTGGCTACTGATTCTGGAAGGAACCACACTTCACAGAAGTATATAAATTTAATCATTTAATCATTTGATACTTGGTCAACATGTTATCTACTAAATAAATTTTGTTGTGATATCTCTTGTCTTTCTTGGTGTTGCAATTTGGGTGGCCAGCAGTGTATTTTGTAGAACTTATGGGCTCAAATAGCGTTTGTATATGTTTAAATAATAATTATTTTTTAAATTTTTTATTTCAATTTAGAGAGGAGGAATTTTTATAGGCAATTGGTTTGTATCTACATTGCACATTTGTAAAATCCACGAAAACCAACTACGCACCAGTCCGCTTTTCCGAAAGCGAAGCCAAACCGAACTATCAGTATTCAGGGATATTACTGCTAGACCACTGGTGGTCCTTGGAGTTCTATTAAATTCAGCTTATTTAGTAGCGTAGTTCTAAGTTCAATGTTTGTAGCTTTTGATCAGTCAATAGACCTGTTCCACTGCATTGCTTAAGTTTCGAAGTTATGAATTGTTGTCACCTTAATATCTTGAAATTCCTAATACAGAATCTAGCATATCCTACCTTATATTAAAATGAAAATAGAGTGATTTTTTTCTGCAGTCTTAAACTGTTTTATTCTTTTGAAAATCTATTATTTCCAGAATATGTAAAAGCGTGTTTCCTTCTTCCTGAGACCTGTTTATTAAAATGAATCTGCATAAACTTTAAATATGAAAAATTTGGGAAACGATTTGCTTAATGCAAGGGTATCCCAGATAGGAAATTAGATGCTTGTTTGTCCAAAAGAAATAGATTGCGGTGCCTAAAGATGCAACAAATGTTTAGAGACATTTTAAATCAAAGACACGGGTCCATTATCCTCTTTTGTTTCTTTTTCTACCTTTGAAACGCGATTTTAGCTTGAAAATATGAAAGGACAATGTAATATTTATTATACAAATTGTAAAGAATAAACTGATTTGAAAATGTTTTCCAAGACCTTCGTTGTTAGGCCTTAAATAAATTTGGTGTAAAATGCACACTCCTTGGAAAGATTTAAAATATGTTTTCATTGCAAATGCCTAATTCCTTATTTCTTCCTTGTATGAAGCAAATTTACTGCTGTCATCGCCAACAATTTCAGTGTCCCATTTCAACGGAGATATAAATTTGATCGCTTCGGAATCTATTTAGAGGATTTTTCGTTTGCCATTCGTACGTACGCGCAGAATAAAGGTCTCTTTTTTCCAAAAAGGTACTATAAAATGGATTTAAAATAGATTCAAATGGACTTTTTTGCGATGTCTATCCATATCCACGCACGCACGAATGAATGTATTGTTGCGGGCGTATGAATGTATTGTTGCGTTGCGTACGGGTTCGTAATGGATTGAATGCACAAATCGATAAAAAGTTAATAAAATTTATTCTTTACACAAGAAATAAAACAAAATACTGAAATAGTTCCTCGGAGATATTTGTATAACATCACAGTATCTCACAGCAGTCATATTTTTAAACTACTGGAAAATAACAGAACTCAAATTCAAAATACAGAGAAACTAATTCGATTTTACAGCGAATTCACTACAATCAATAACAGCAGAGAGAAAACAACAGTTCGCTTAAAACAACAACTGAGCTGAGATGGTTTAATCCTGCTTGTATAAATTTTAATCCTCACGAGAACATTCTCGTAAAACCTATCCCCTGGAATTTTCTGGGTAGCAAAACAGCACAGTTATGAGATATTTCTTATTAAGCATTAAATGCACGCGCTCTGGTATTTTTAGTTTTACGGCATTTTCATTTCAAATAAGTCTCGTGCTGCATTGCAAGAGAAATGAAACAATTTTAATTACATTTTAAAATAAATAACTAAATAAATACAATTCCATAACAGTATTTATATCGCATAACTCAAAAATGATTATCCATATAAATTTTGAATATGGCTTTGCTATTACATCTAATTGCTAAATCATCTCCCTTTCTTATTGCAATCGGTATAGTACTAAATATGATTATATACATACAGGGTGTTCCAAAACGACCCCATAAACTCTGCACAGCGAGATTCCTCATTGGGAGCACATAAAAACTGCCCAAAAAATCGTTCCTTTACGATCCATAGTTTACGAGAAAAATACGAAAAACAAAGTACGACGTCACTGCCGGTGCAACAAAAACTTTATTGAACATATGAACAGCATTATATGCACAATTTAAACGCGTTTCTGAAAGTCATCTGGTTTCAGACCTTCCACGGTTGTGTACCGAAATGGGTGTAGCTTCTCAGACCGTACAAGCCTGTGCACAGTACTTTTACTCGAAGTCCTCTCGAGGGCTAATGCGCGTGTGCTTACCTCGGGCGTCTCTTCTACCCGCTGCAGTATTGCATCCGCCTGTGCTACCATTAGGCCGCTCCGCAGTTTTCCAGTATCGTGAAGATTGGCTGTTGGCAAGACGCTTTCCGTATTTCGTAGTCTGTCGTCCAGCCTACGGATGACGTTCACATCGGGAGGAAGGCGGGACGGATATCGACGGGCATACTTCCTAGCAGTTCGTAAGGCATTTCCATTACATCGGCCGTACATCAAGTACATGTCGCAGTAGTTACGAACAGAATACATGGCCACCATACGAAGACTACCGTTAGCTCCAAGATGCAGCCTTTTAAATACTAGTTCAACGGCGGCTTAACGTCATTCCACGGCGCGCGCGCATGCATGACGCGATATGCGCGGCGAACGTTTTAAACATTATCGTGGGGAAGGATATGCCAATACTGTTGTTGATATGTCCAATAAAGTGTTTTTTGCTTGAACCGGCAGTCACGTATTATTTTGTTTTACGTATTTTCTCGTAAACTATGGATCGTACAGGAACGCTTCTTTAGGCAGTTTTTATGTACTCCCAACGAGGAATCTAGCTGTGCAGAGTTTATGCTGTTGTTTTGGGACACCCTCTATATATATATCATTCCCACTGCCTTTCCGATTTAAAAGTCCTCAACCAGCCTCTTGCTCACTCTAATTGTAATTGTGCCAAACTTGGCGATCTTGCACTTTAAATTTGAAAGACGCCAACTAGTTAGTTCGTTCGTCTGCAGACACCAAAGGGCATCTTTGTCAACTGTCAAGAACTTCGGTTCTAACTAATGTATCGCATATATTATTGTGCTTTAATAAAACTAAGAAAAGACATTATCGCCTTATACAGTCCATATTTCAACCCAAACACGGCCTTTATTTTTGAAATCCTTGGTCGTAGTGCTATACTTAAAATTACAGAAGTGTTTTAATCGACAAAAATATTTATCATTTGGCAAAGAAAAATTAAAGAAAAAGAATTGAAAAATAACAAAATCTAACTTTAAGTGAGATTTTTTGATTCCTACATTAATTTTGGGGAACGTTTTACACTCGATGTGACAAAATAAAATCATAAGAAGTTTGATTCCGATACAACAACAATTGAAAGGGATATTTAGTTTCAAAATTTGCTATTTTCTATGTTATTTTTTAATTTACCTTGAGGGATTGGTAAATTTAGAATAATTCGAGGAAATAAATTTAAATGAAATGCGGCAAAATATGAGTATAATTTAATAGGCCGTTCAAAAAATTCATGTGGTGTCCACATCAGATATTTTATAAATTCTAGTATACTTTTCCCGTAAGAAATTATTATATACTACGGTGATTGAGCATTCTAAGTTTCCGTCTGAATTCCTGTCCTTTGTATGTATGCAAAAAATATGAGATTCTCAGATATTTGCAATATCATCAATTTAATAGTTGTTGTGCACAATATATTCCTAAAATCTCTAATGTTTATTCCTATCCATATAAAAGTTTGCCTACTTTTTACTTGCTCAATAGTAAATACACGTTCGAGATATTAAGAAAAGCATTAATCAATATACTTTTCAGTTTGTGAAAGCATAAATAGCCTGCGAATTTAAAACTGTTGAGGATATAATAACCTTTCTCAAATTTGAGCAAATACTACTTCCACGGGAACATGGTTCGGCGCTCCAGAGAAACAAAAGCTGTCACACGCCCAAATCAAGGAAAGCGATATTTTACTATAGCACGTTAGCAGCAATCAAGCAGCAAAAGGAACGTCTCCACCCTGTCCTCAACAGTTACAGTTAGAAAGACTTTTTTATTTATTGCTGTTGAAAATAAATGCTTTAGTAGCTGATTCTTTAAGTTTAAAATTGTCTTATTACAATTATGAAAACAGTATAAAGTCAGATGCCCCAAGATAAACCGAACCCAAAACAAATTTCCACATTCGGTTCTGTTTACTTGGGCCATTCGATGTAAGCCGAACCTAAAATTAAGGAGTGTATTTAACAGAATATCTTTATTATTTTTAATTGTATGATGTATATTCTATGGATAGGCTATTTCATATTGTTCTTTTCAGAGCAAATGGCCAAATGAGTAGTTTTCCTGTTCTGCAAGATATGGTGCTGTACGCAATAACATTCTTCCTTAACAAGAAGTCTGTTAGTATTATTTTCAGTATTCAAACATTTATCTAAAATTTTATGATGCAGATCGTAGCGCAAAGTTATCACATCAAACTCAGATTCAATATGTTCTGGTTTGTGTTGTTCAAATATCACTCAGGCGAACAGGCAGATTGCCTGTTTTTACGTTACGTAAGGTCGAAGCTCGAAGGAAGTAAAATGAAAATAATTCAGTAGCGGTGAACTAGCGAACTACGCTTCTAAAAGTTTCTAACTGGGAAAAAATAGGTTTACATACGTGAAATTTTGCTCTTGTCTCATAGATATCATCTCTATAATTTTATTCTTAAGGCTTACGGAAAAAAGAAAGCTGAAGAACATCTAAAATCTTCAAAGCAATAATAAAGTTAAAATCGTTTAATATGTTGCTGTCTAAGTTCTCGTAGGTAGGTAGGTGTAGCGCCGTCCACCCTGCTGGCAAACCCAAGCTAGCCTTATGTCAATTTTAGACCAGCCATGAATGAAAAACATATAGAACAAAGCAAAAACATAAAGAACAGCGCAACATGAATAAAAGAAGTCTCCAGTAGCAGGCATATTGAGGGTTCTTTGTTATTGGTCTACTCCAATTGCAACCAGGTTTTTATTAATTCTTTCCATGATCTCTTTTACTATGTTTTTTCTTCATTTCCGGTATAAACCAGGTCTTTAAAGTCCGTCTTGCTAATCCTAAGGTCTTTTGTTAATTTACATTCTTCTACATAGTGCTTGCAGTTTTCCATTTTTCCGCGCAGTAAACAGCTTACGTTATCTTGAATTCTAAATCTGATTAGGTAAGCCGGGAATCTACCGTAATCTGAACGAATCTGACAAAGGTCTTTATCGGTTACGGGTTTCATTTTTTTTCGAGACTTTGATGTTTTCTAAATAGTCCTTTCTACGATCTGAATCTCTCCATGTTTTATTCCATTCTTTATATCTACACTGCTTGACATTACAAATGCAACACCAAAAAGGAGTGGTCAGAAATTTATACAAATTTTAGAGTAGCCGCACGTCACTTAGTTATGCGAATGATAGGAAATGCCCAGCTCTCCGACACACGTTAAGTAAGGTATAAGGGAAAGGAACGTGCAGAATGGGCCATAATCGTGTCGTTATTTCTGCAAGACGAATTATCGAAGAAAGTTGGTTTTGTCCCGGAGGATACGTGTAATAGGAGAGAATGCCAGTCCGCCGTCAACGAAGGCACATCCGGTAGATAAACGATTTTACGAGGGGTATGGTGATCGGACTGAGAAAGTCGGGTTGGTCCTTACGTCAAATCGCAGCTGATACCCACATGGATGCGAGCACGAACATGGTTGGAACAAGAAAATGTGGGAAGAAGGAGGGGTGTAGGTGCAGAAAGAGTGACGTCAGCACGCGTGGATCGACGCATCCGCCGACAAGCTGTGGCGGTCCCGCAAGTCACTTGTACTGCGATTCTGCAGTATGTGCAAGATACCCTGAATGTTCCCGTGTGGACGAGAACCATTTCCCGTCGATTGACTGAACGTGGCCTGCACTCACGGCGTCCGTTAAGAAGACAGCCATTGACCCCAGAGCATAGACGCCAACGTTTAGAATGGTGCCGGACTGGAGCAATATGGATGACAGAATGGCGAAACGTCGTGTTCTCAAATGAGTCACGCTTCTGTTTATCCAGTGACAGTTGCCGCATACGTGTGGGGCGTAGACGTAGAGACAGATCTAATCCGGCAGTAACTGTAGAACGCCCCACCGCGCGACAACGTGACATAATGGTTTGGGGCGTTATTGCCTACGATTCCAGGTCACCTCTAGTTCGTATTCAGGGCACTATGACAGCCCAACGATACGTGGATAAAATGCTGCGGCCGGTGGCAATCCCCTACCTTCAATGGCTGCCTAATGCAATTTTTAAGCAGGATAATGCCCGACCACACAGTGCTCGCATCTGCCAACATGCTTTGCAAGGTATACAGATGCTTCCCTGGCCACCGTACGCTCCTGACCTGTCACCAATCGAACATATGTGGGATGTGATTGGACGCCATTTGCAGACTCTGCCTCTGCCTTGTTCAGAAGACGAACTGTGGAAAATGGTTGAAAGGGAATGGAGAGCCATCCCTCAGGACACCATCCGCTTTCTTATTGACTGTATGCCTAGACGTGTTTCCCCGTGCATAGCTGTCTGAGCCAACGCCATTCTCGCTCTGTATTCTGACTATCATTTTGAAATAAAGATCACTTATTGCTGCTTGCTGTCTCTGTCTTTTTTCCAAATTTCATCACTTTCTGACCACTCCTTCTTAGTGTTGCATTTTCAATGTCGAGCAGTGTATTTAGATGCATTTTCATATTATTGCTTTCCGTTTAGATCCCCGCCAAAACTTTTATTCGATGTTTTGTGGAAAGGTCCATACAGGTTGTTTCACTTCTTGAATATTAAAACTCTGCTGGTCCGGTTTGGAGAGGTTTTCTAATACTGACAGAAGATTGGAATAAATCTGAATTTTGTGCAGCCTTGGCAAGTTTCCTTTTATCCAATTCATCGCTTTTAACATGGAGGCTAATTCTACATAAACAGAGTTAAATTCCTCTAGTCTATTTTTTTTATTTTCTATTTCACATCCATCAAAATACACAGCTAAAATCAGTCCAATTTCCACACCAATCCCGGAGCCATTCGTATCTATATCGATTTTTCCTATTGTTGGCGTCAAATTAATGTAAGGGAAATGGTATTTAATTTTTCAAAGGCTATTCTTGTTCTTCGTAGATTATAAAATCCTTCTTGCAGGTCCTTAACAAAAAGTTTTCGAAGAAGAATTTACGGAATAAGGAAAGAGGGGGACGCCGCTAATATACATAGCTCCTCTCTCTAAGTTCTCATATAATGTTTCAAATATTTAGAATCTATTTCAAATCAACTGTAAGAGGTCGACTTCCTTTAGAGTTTCACAAGAAGACTGATGTTTAACGACAGTAGCTAAACGCAGTCAACACTGTATCACTATTTAATGTTCGTGCTTTCTGTATTTCGACAAGTTAGTTTGGAAAGCGAAAGAAAGTTTGATTGTTGTTTCTGTCTTTGCATGTGTTTCATGTTGCTACAATAAAGTGTTTTTATGGTTTCTGAAATGACTTTTGTCGAATTTTACAAACTAACCTACATCACTGATGCGAGACCAAGAATTAAATGTTTGCTCTTCGTTCTTAACGTAAAACGTGGTACCCTCCGCCGAACAGGTGGTTTTTAATTAGAAGTCTGAATTATTCCTTAAAGATGGATTCAAATGCTTTGAAGCGCAATGAAAGGAACTCAGAACGTCATTTACTTTCAGTGTGAAGAAAACTGAAAATCAGCTAGTTAAAGAAATTATAGATATAAACGAGGTTTCCATTTTAAAGCTGCAACATATTGATAAGTTTCAGAGAGTTGAATGTTGTCAGTCATTAATTGTTGAAGGTAAATGGTAAAAGGAAAGAATACACCGATGAATTTGAAGGAGCGCAAACCTATTAAGACAGGCATTTAGAAATTTCTGCTAAACTGGAAAAGCGATTGCTAAATGCTTCTGTTGCTAGAAGTGAAAAAGGAAAATTTAAATTACAGAAAATTCAGGGGGAGAAATTTTCAAGTGACCCAAAAGATTCTTTATTCTTCTGTAGCCTATTTATGAAGGTAGAATTATGAAGGTAGGTCTATACCTCAGTCTATATCTGATGAAGATAAGATGAAAATGTTTCAGTGAAAAGTGTTTTAGTCATTTAATTTAAAGCTACTATTTAACTGACGTAATTTTTTTTTAAATTTAATTAAGTTCAAAGATTATAAAGTTCTGTCCTCTTTGGTAGCATGAAATATACGAAACTTCTAAGACTTTAAGTGAATTATCTCTGTCTTTTAAAATATCACAAGGACTTAAAAATAGCGTAAAGGGCCCTTTTATTTAACTCAAGTTAACTGAAGAGCAATATCTTGCTTATAGAACAGCCAGCATTTACGGCTTAGATCAAAAGTAATGAATTTAAATTAACTAAGTAAATGTAAGCTAGCCTAGTGGGTGCACATATAAAGAAACGCGCAAGTATTAAATATTATATAGGCAAAGTAGTTGGCTCTGGAATAAAGCTGGCGTTACAAGCCTAATGGTGAGACTAGTGCAAAAGCTAACCATAAACGGTACATCATATTTTAAGATATATTTATTTAGAAAGGAGTCAGATACGATTTTATCTCAGGCTCTTTTAAATGGGACAATTTCCACGCACTTAGAGAAATTATCTGCAATAACGAGTAAATATCGGTTTTTATTGACATTTATATGGGAATAATAAATCTATTGCAATGTGAAAACGAAAATCTCTCACACCACGCAGTTCATCATCATGGACACTATCGTAACATTAATCAGTATCGCAGAACTACACGTGCTTATAAATATCTGCCAAACAGGTTTCTCCCTCTCTTTATGCCGGCTACGACGCGAAGGAGTATGCGGGGCTTGCCTTTGCATATCTCTCACGCTTGGAATCATGTTTTGTTTTAGATGGAAAAGAAAGAGCGAAGGAGCCTGAGAATTGCACACGTTATCCACAAATGATTATGCTGAAAATTAATCCATCTTAAAGTGTTCATACTAAAATTTAACCCATCTTGAAGTAACTTGTTAATGTGTCTTTCGCATCGAGAAATTGCTGCTATTGTCATCGCCTCGTCTCCTCGTGGTCGTTACCCTTGTGATGAACAGAAGAAACTGTAAAAAGGAACGATCTAGACGTATGGAAAGCAACATCTGCAGTTGTGTACATAACGTGGAGATATTTCCAGTATGAAAAGTGAACAATTTCAAATTAGATTTAGATTTTGCTTTCTAGCTTCACAAGACGGCCCCGTTCTTATGTTTTTGTGTGCTATGTTAGCAATTTGATATATTTAATCCAGATAATGCTTAACTAAATAAAGTGAGATTGAGAAAAGAAATTGTTCTCTGAAGTTCTTATGCTGCGCCTTTGGGTAAGTGAAGCGATTTATTATTCTTTATATTAGAGTGACAACACAATATACAAAATATTGTTTTTCAGGCCAACTATTATTGGGCACATGTAATTTGGATTGAATACTTGTAAGTATTTAGTTAAATAGGGATTTATGCACAACATCACATGCAACTGAATCGCTTAGAAACGTTGCCTTTATAGTTTTTAAGGAACCGGCCGGGCATCATTATTTAACTGACAGTATGGCACTCCCTGACACTTTTATTTAGCCGACATCGTTTATTAACCTAGTTATTTAACTCTTGAACGCCCGCAAATTTCATCTCCCTAGAAAGTCCGTCGGAGTCATTTCGACTCCAATGGGATTTATAAGGTAAACGCATAAACGAGAACTCAATAATAAATACATTATTCAATTAAAACATTTAAATTTGTAATTAGGAACAATAGATAGAAATATTGATTTAAAAAATAAGTGTAACTGGTTTTATAATTATAAGAAAATAAAAAAAAAAACAAATGGCATGCTTTTCACAAAATTCATATACTTATAGAATAATAGAATAATTTACAATCATTTTTAAACTAAAATTCAGGAATGCAGCTTTTGCATGTATAATCTAGCTTGCCATGACATTTTCCTAACGTATTTTATTACATGAAATACAGATATTAGTAGTCATATTACCATTATAAATATTTATTTCACATTTCCTCTTCTTTGGGGCTGATCTCTCTGGTGGGTCTGCTCTGCTTGCGTTCTTTTTGGTTTATTAGTAAGGCAAATGTACTTATGACGGATTTCATCAGCTAACATCTGGATAAACGTCTGTCTTGTAATTAGTTTTTCAGTATTTTTTTAAATAATCCAGGTATTTGTAGCAGATAAATCTAATGTACTGTAAAAGGTATGAACAGGCCATCATCTAGAAGGTGCTTTTACGGTGTCTAGTCATCTGGATTAATTACATCGACACCACACTTGGTTGTATTATAAAAACTAATTGTTTTTCGAGCTTGCTTTTCTTTATTACTTATACACAGAAAGATGGATGAAGGGTACTTAAAATCATTACATTTTTGTTTTCTTTCCTTGAAATACTGTAAGAGTAGCACATATTTCGTCACGTTTCAAAGATTTAGATTCCTACAGTGCCTCTCGGGAATCTTTCATGGACTTCAAGATTTCTCTTCTTGCCCTGCTGACAGTTCCTACCAAGTTCGTTCCCTTCATTTTCAGTTCTTCAGCTAAATGAAGTAATGTAAAAAATTCTGAACTCTGACATTTAGACCTTTGTTTAGAAAAGGTTTCATCAGTCTAATAACAACATACTCAGACAGCCTTTGATCAGATGGTCGCTCTTTATTTTTTTTCCTGGATAAGGAGCAGCATTGAGGAGGTACTTTGTTCTTACATCAACAGCAAGTGAAATCTTTTGTCCATATTTATCAGGTTCTGACGGTATAAATTGAGTAAGCGGACATCGTGTTTTGCTTGGAAACAGTTGTCCGTCTATTGTTATATTTCCCCCCGGTTTGAAGCAAAAAATACAGTTATCAATGTAGCGATTCAAATTTCAGATATCATTTCAAGTTAAATCGTGAAAACCGTAGAATTTCACAAAACCTGTTTCTTCCCATAGTGTCTGTGCAATAATTCAAGCCAAAGGTTTTAGACCACAAGGAATGAAGATCTATTCCTTTCGCACTACTCACACCCCGAGCATATAGTATTCCAATAAAGGCAAGTAATTAGTCTATAGAAGGACACCTACAGACTAATTACTTGCCTTTATTGGAACACACACTTTTCTGTAGACACATTCTACAGAAATTCTACCGGAAGCATTTACAGAAATTTCTAAATCTTCATTGCTTTCAGAAAACTTTAACATAGACACTTGCATTAAAGCTGGCTTTAGATGATCAAATGCCGTATTGGCCTCGCCTAATCAAGAAAAACCAGTTTTTTTGTTTTAATTGTCACAAGGGCTCAGATATTTCAGGGAATCTTTAATGAAAGTTCTATAATATGAACATATATGCCTAGGAGTCAACATAATTTTTTTGCAATATTTGGCGGAGGGTAATTTTATATAGCTATTGTTTAGGGGTTTCAGTTTCAATTCCTTTCTTTGGTATTTTGTATCCTATATAATGAAGTTCTGAAGCCACGAACTTACATTTGGCTACATTTACTTTTAGTCCAGCCACATTTAGAAGCGAAAATACTTCATGTAAGCCTTGATATGTTCTTACTAGTAACTACTACTACTACTCGCTGCTGAGCAGGCTCCCGACCAAGATTATTTTCCATACGGAATTTCCACCTACTCATCGGAGATGAACAATTTCAGGCCAAACCCCAGACAAGGGCTGAGATGCCAGTACAGACAGCATTATTGTGTCACTAATAAATAATATTAACAGTAAAACATGAACAAACAAGTCTCTTGAATAACGTACATTTTTCAGCAAAGAGACATTATTAAGGTGTTGTACTACTAATAAACAGAGTAATGCAATACATGAAACGGAGACAAGGTATGTGCTATGCAATAAAAATGCACATGATTGTAGACAATAAAAATGCACATTACTGTAGACAATAAAAATGCACATTACACAGAACATTTTTCACAGATTATTGATTATAATGTAGGCAATAAAAATGCACATTTCAAATCCCGATATACTTCTGGGTTACATAAAATACATGTTGAAGTTAAGAATGATATGATACCACTAGTGAAATGACATGAGGATGCAAGGCTTTCGAAGAAAGAACATCATTGTGGTTTGTATTACAATTAATCATAGTATTCTATTACATAAGATGAAGGCACACTACTTGTAGACAATGATATACATCTAGATAAAAATGCAGTTAAATGTAAATATAAAAATGTTAACATTCATTTATAAGGCATACGTTCGAATCATTTAAAGCCTACTACATTCACTTCAAAGTGTACAATTACATTTTAAGCCAAATATTATATTCGTTTACCTTACAAGTATATAACAAAATTGCTATACAGAATAGGAATGGTAATACTACGTATACTAAATTATCAAAATATGCTCGCCTGCAAAAAGGTTAAGAGCAATGAAGCGCAATGCTATAGATAAATGTCATCATATATAGATAAATGTAATATAAATGCACACTGTTGTAGACAATATAAATGCAAAATTCAATTCCCGATATACTTCTGTGTTACAGAAAATGCGTATTAAAGTTGAGAATTAATTGATACCAATAGTGAAAGAACATGAGCGTACAAGTCTCTTGAAGAGAGTGTAGGCTTTCATGGAGTTGTTTTACAATTAATCAGAGTAATGTATTACATAAGGTGGAGGCGTACTATTGTAGACAATGATATGCATCTAGATAAAAGTGGATTAACTGTAAATATAATAATGCTAACATTCATTTATAAAGTTCAAATCATTTAAAGCCTACATTTCGCTTCAACGTATGCATTTAAATTTTAAAGTATATTTTACGATCGTATAACCTCACAAGTATATATTGGAAATTGCTATACAGAATGGGTACAATAGTACTACATAATAGTACTACATTTACTAAACTACAAAATATGCTGGGCTGAAGAAAGAATAAGAGCTACAAAGTGCAAATCAATGGTTAGTTATCTTACAAATGGATAGATGCGGAGCTAATGGCGCGACTGAGTAATAATCATATGGGCTGTTGTGCAGTAGCTCATGATATGTTCAAGTTTGCTTAATACTGATCTATCTTCTAGAACGTTAGCTGTCCATACAGACCACTGCTCATGAGAAGGCTTGAAAAGTGGAAGCCCGCGGTTTTCCTTCATTCAAATGCAAAGTAGTCTGGATCACCTTCACACTCACAGTTATTAGAATTACTGAGTTTAAAGCGATGCAAATATGACGAAAAAGGCCCATGTCCAGAGGGGAACTATGTGAGAAACAACGAGTTACTCCTTATTTCTGCGCGGACTTTTGTGAAGTGCCGATATAGCTTTCTGCCCGTGTTTGGCATTTAGATATCCCAGCGCGCTTGGTATTTAGATATTAGTTGTGTCCACGTCTTTCTTTTCGGGAAAGAAACAGGAAATGCCAAGGTCTGCTCCCTACTTGACACATAATTAGCTGCCTCTTTTGCTACCATATCAGCATGTTCATTGGCCCGGATTCCTGTGTGGGCAGGCACCCAGAACAAGATAGGTCTAGGACCAAGGTGTCTTTTCAGCAGCATTCTCTGTATATTTTGAACTAAAAGATTTCTGCTGTGAGTTCCTGCTTTTGCAGCGAGACATGAAGCTGAATCATTATATATGATAGTGCAATATTTAGAATGTTGGAGAGCATAGCGAATGGCTGCTTGCAGAGCAGTCAATTACGCCTGAAGCACAGAATTTTGTGCTCCCAGACGTTTTTTCCAGCTATGAGTTACATCATTCTTTATCATTACACAGTAGCTGCTTCCCTTACCCAGTTCCGTTTTCGAGTCGTCCGTGTGCATGGCCATATCATGCTCTTCGTCAGTGTAGTTTGAGTGATCAGTCTTTCTAGGTCAAAGCTCGCCGGGTGTTACCAATTAATTGCATTGTATTTTTGTATGCATGTAAATTTTATCTCATAGCCTAGACGAAGTGTTCATCCGAATGACGTGTGTTACAGCCACCTCTCTTTCAACTATCAGGTCTATCGGTGGTATTCCGGCTATGACCTGTAGTGCTGCAGTCGATGTGATTCTATAAGCCCTACATATCATTAAGAGATGCTTTCGCTGCATAGATAGGAGACTGCGCTTCATCTGTTCGGTTAGGTTCGCGCCTCATACAGATGAGCCATATAGAACCACCTTCTCTGTTACAGTCTTATACCACAGTCTCTGTTACAGTCTTATTTAAGAAGTTTTGTAGACACTCCTCACTTGAGTGAGGTGGTGCGCTTAATGCTATATCATCTAATTAGGTGAAGGTATTCTTCTCGAGGAGCGGTCTTAAAAATTATACCCACTGTTCGCTGAAAACTGGGGGGAGTGTTCCGTATAAGTCCAACGGCATTATCAAAAAACGTGTAAACGGAGAACTTCATGCTAAGTGTGGTTTTCAGGACGTCTTCAGGCTCTACGCCAATTCGGAAATATTCCATGTTATCTCCAACGTTGCCATAAATCGTGCCGTTTCAATTTTCCAATAATCACTTCGATTATGGGAAGGAGATAGACAGGATATTTAGTTATACTTTTAAGTTTTCTAAAATCAACGGCGAAAGCCATGCTCTATAGTTAGTAGGTGAGAGATCATTTTTCTTTTTACACAGCCCCACCGGGCTAGCTTACAAACTGCTTATTCTACTTATAAATTTATTCGCTAACATTTATTGGATATCAACGAAAAATGAACGAACTTTTTGTAGTGATAAGGTTTCAACGGGCCGAGGTTTCCATATCTATACTACGGTTGGCAATATATGTTTAGCCTAGACAAATGTGAAACAAATTTGAAAACCGACTGACCAGATTTTGTAATATAAATTTTCCTCCTTACCCAAGAGATACAATCCGATTAACTGTGGCTGAATCCGTCTACATGTACTACTGGCAATGCCCAATTCATTACTATAACGGTATTCAATTGAAATTTTGAGGAACGTTCTTGCCTTCTGGGTAACTACACCTCCTTCTCTTCAGTACCACTTCCTAGTTTAAATTTTTCATATTTCTTTTTCTTTGCCTTTTATTTTAGCGACTGCCAGTCGCGGTTGCGAGTTGTCTTTTTTGGCCAAACTGTGGCACTTACTCAGACGCTGGCCCCTAAAACGTTACTCATTTGACCTCGCCTTCTACCTTGTCATATGCATTTTTTTCCGCCGCGATACATCTATAAACATCTTTTAACATCTTTTTACATCTAAAGACATTCAGTTTTGCTATTTTAATTCACTAAATTAGGTTAAACAGAGAAAATAATATTGTAATGCACATAAGTCATATAAGGTTTTCTGCATTCAAGCGACAGCTCTATCGGCATTTAAGACCACAGTTGGTGTAGTTATGTACAGTATAATGATACCACATGCTAGTGAGTTTAAAGCCAAAACCACATTAAACTATTTTTATTTTCCTGTAAAATAATATGTAAAATAGTTTCACTTATTATTTTTCTTCGACTGTTGATAATTTAAAACTGAAATACAACTTTTTTGAAGAACAGTAAAAAAAATGAATGAAATAATAGTGAGGTACAGAATCAAGTAACAAATGAAGTAATAATGAATTAAAAAATCAAACGACGAATGAAACAAACAGCGAAAATAATGAATGAGTTTCCAAGATGCATTTTCCAAGAAAATGACAACATGAAAAACAGTCAAATAATCAATCATGTAATAATGAAATAAATGAAATCGAGTAATCAATTAAATTATGCTTTAATGCACTGTGACTTGAAATATGAATAATATTTCGCTTTAAAGCGAGAATATAAGTTTTAAAAAGTAGTAGAAGTAACTTAACTATTTCCCATGGAAGGAAAACTTTAACTGTCTTACTAAAAATAAAATAGCAATTATATATATACATATATTTTATGAAGAGATACGAGTAACATTTTTCTTATTATGAAGTTTCTGATTTAGAAAAACGGCAATTCTCTTTCTGTGTCATTCTGTTTAGAGTTTGCAGCGCCATCTATCAACAGTCAGCAGACAAATTTGTTTTGTTTTTTCGAATTTTATTGGTGTTTTCAGAGTGTATTATTACGCAACTGAGATTTCGGCCACAAAATTTGTATATAAGAATTCCTTTTATGTATAAAATTCTTGTAGATATCGTAATTCTGAATTCAACGTCGTTTAAATTAGGAAACTCAAGGAGACTCCATGGTTATTCAATTATGGCAAAGCGCATGAGGGCTATCTGCCTAAAGGGAGGGATGCCTTCGTGGAGGACTTTCTAAGGAAAACTGCCTCGTATACACGTTACACATGGGGAAAACCACGAAAATGCCCATGCATCCAGCCCGTTCGCGGGATTCGAACCTGGGACCGAACTACCAGTGTTCAGCGACTTTACCGCTCGGCCGCTGGTCCAATGTATAGGCAGAAACTCTCTTCACAGTCTTACTGACAATTTTTGCTGTCATGGCGACGGATGATGATTTTTTGCCAACTTGCCAATTTAATGGAACAAGAGAGAAGAAAAACATGCCTCAAATAAATCATAAAAAAGAAGTAACAACCTGTAATATGAGTAGATTTTTAGCAAAGAAACTCTATCTATTTCGAAGGCGAACAAAGTATGTCTTCATCAGGAGCAAAGAAATCTGCAATTGAAAAAACAAGAATTAACCAAGTATGAAACTTAGAGTGTAAATATGCTCTAACTTGGTTTTTCAGTAGCAGATTTTTTGCTCCTGATGAAGAGGGACTTTGTTCGCCCTCGAAATCGATAGTGTTTCTGTGCTAAAAACCTACGTCTAATACGAGTTATTACTTTTATAATTTTATGAAAGTTTCGAAAAAAAAAATCTAATTTCGAGATCTTGGTGAGATTTTTTTTGAGGTTTCTGGAAGGTCGATCAATTTTATGCAGAGGTTAAGGCTGAAGAGTATGAGCTGTAGGAGTGAGTACTGTGTTATATAAGAGAGACTGATATTGAAAGAGTTGAACTGAACTTTAGATATCGGTTATCGGTGATATTTCATGAATATTAAAAAAGATTTGTCTTGTGTTTGCTTTCTCTTTAAGTTACATAAAGGTATTAATTTTGTTGTTGATTCTTTATGAATTGTAATAAATTATTATTTCTTCCTGATAGTGTCGAATAATTATTTGAAGATCTCCAAGAACTCATGCTTCGCACCAGTACGAATAAGTAGAAGCTGAAGATATATAAAATAAAAGAAAACGTTCTTTAAATTTGTATGATTATTGCAAGTAGACTTATTGCGATAAAAACTTGCTTACCAAGAAATAATTGTGGGATCGTAACGAAACTTCTCATGAAGGTACATGTCGGGTAGATATGCAAATGATTTGAAATGCAGCGAGATTGCGCATTGCGTAATGCCACTAGAGAGCGTTGAACTTCGTTCTTCTTGGAGTATAAAACAAGTAAGCAGAGCTTGTTGAAGTTTACTTAATCTTTTTCCAAGAAACGCTGAGGCAGACATGCCGTTACGCCGCCATCGAAGTCAATATCAGTAGCTGCCAGAGTTCGAAAGGGGAAGAATCATCGGAGTGATGGAAGCTGGGTGGTCAGCTCGGCGAGTAGCTCATCAGGTACACCGTTCTGATTTTACTGTGAGGAGGTGTTGGAACCAGTGGACAGAAGAGACGTCATTTACACGGTGACCAGGCTCAGGAAGCCCTCGATAGACCAGTCGTCGACAAGACCGTCACATTATACGACACGCAAGCGTAGAGCCAACTGCCTCATTGGCCGCTATGCAGGCACATACAGCAGCTTCATTACGGACCCCTGTGTCTTCCCGAACTATCGCAAGGGCCTGGTTGAAGGACATCTGGTATCGTGGCGCTCATTACATGCGCTGCCAATGACACCACCCACCGACGCCTCCGTTTGGAGTAGTGTCGCGCACGATAGGATTGGACTTTAATGGAATGAAACCAAGTCGTCTTAAGCGACGAATTTAGATTGAGTTTGACCAGTGATGACAACCGTGCTCGTGTGTAGAGACCCCGTAGTGAACGCTGCAATCCTACCTTGCTTTACAGCGACACACCGTTTCCACAGTTGGTGTGATGGTATGGAGTGCCATTGCTTACGATACATGCTAACCCCTAATATTAATCCATGGCACAATGACAGGCCAGCGGTACGCCCATGACATCCTTCAGCCACACGTATTGCCACTCATGGCAGGGCTCCCAGGAACTTGCTTACAACAAGACAATGCTCGGCCACACTCAGCGCGGATCTCACAAGGCTGCTTTCGCCACACTAACACCCATACCTGGCCTGCTGGACCCTCAGATTTGTCACCAATCGAGTACATCTGGGATTATTTGGGGCAGCAAGTTGGACAGCCTACGAAACTGCCCGAACTAGAGGCGCGTTTACAGCAACTGTGGAACGAGAGGTCTCATACGGAACTTGTATGCTTCAATGCCCGCACGTATCGCATCGTGCTTTCATGCTAGAGGTGGTCCAACAGAGAACTAAAAGTTCCGTTCATATGTACTTTTTCTGCAATAAATTATCCTTTTTTGTTTGATTTTCAAATCACTCACTTATATCAAAGTAGTACTTACATATGTAAAATTTCGTTTCATTCTGAAAAATCTTTCTTGGGGCGTAAAGTTTTATGGCAATGAGTGTATAAGTTAGCAGTCTGTTGAAAAGAAGATTATGAAATGTATTTTTAAGTTTTTTTAATATTTTAACTGTATTTTTAAGTATTAAAAAGCATATGATAAACTACTACTCTAAGAAAAGTAGAGCTCCATTTATTTTAGATTTCTGGAATTTTAATCTTTCGCATCGTTTGTTTGAAACCAAGTAGTATTAATGCTTATTGTTAAAATATTTATATTTTTATTCCATTGAATTAAATAATGTAAAATGGTGACACACAAAAGCATATTTTCGAAAAGGTTTCAATTAAATTTTTCTGAATGTAAAAGAAATTTAAAGTGATCTCTTATGTCCTGGAAGACATTAAGTGACGGATTGTATCTTTCTGTAATATAATTCGTAGTTATAATTTCATATAATTATATAGACGTCTGCATAGATTTTAGATATTTATTTTGTTACTTCATTAATTTTACTGCATCTAGACATTCTACATATGAACATTCTTGGAAACATACATTATATGAACATTCTACAAAACATGGATTTCTACCTACGAATTTTTACAAATATTTATACATAGATTTTATATCTTTATTTCATTTTTATGTTTGATATTTATTTTTATTTATATTTTTAAAATTATCTAAGTTCAAAGTTATATTATATATTAAAAATTCCTAATTATTTATGTTTTGTACATTAACCAATTGTAATACAACATGCAGTCTAAATTGTTATAATTATTGTTATAATAAATGCCGCTGAGCTGCAGATGGTGTATAGTACCCATAGAGCACACAAACCGAGAATGTCTAAATGATAGTGTAGCTGTTCTATTGATGGTCTTCTGTTTTCTGTATCTTTCCGTGTGCCTGAAATTTTAAAAAATTTGAAAGCTTTTTTATAGGAGCAATGCTTTGAGGAACAGAAGGTACAGAGTTCATTGAAAAATCAATGTTACGCTTTTAATAATTTCATCCGATCCTTCAAAGATTAGCATTAGAGATATTAACAATGTTATTTATGGTAGGAAGAGTAGCAGAAACAGTAGGTTATCAAGTGAAACGTGAGCTTTTGGACTTTAGAAGCAAGTACATTTTATGGAGTTGACATGCGGTTTTAGTTCTAGCCCAAGGTTTATAGTCTAAAGGGGAAGTAGAATTGTTAATTTTCAAATGAAATAATGTAATTCATATTTAGTGCTTGGAAAAATTTTTACGAATGTTTCTGATAATGTGATGAAGAAATAGCAGTTTTAATTTATGCGTTTCGAAACTTGAAAAAAAGATTTCAGATTGCATTTGACTTGTATAAATTTGGAAATGGTGTTCTGGTGTTTCCATTTATGGAAATAACGGAGGTGGTTCAAGAATTGCATACGCTGAAGACTACTTTGCACAATCGGTTCTGTCTATTGATATATTAAACAAAAAAGGGAACAAGTTTGAAAAAGTTTTGAACACAAGAAATATAAAATAGGGTTTAAAAATTAGTTTTTAAAGTTTTTGTGCTTTCAACAAGAAATTCTATACATATACATATTATAACATCAGTTTATAAAATATGTGTTCAAAATTTCAGTTTATTTTAAATTAAAAATTTCTAAAACAAATATTTAATTATTTTAATTAAACATTTAAAATGTTCCTTGTGCTCTAATTTTCAATATTTTTTCCTAATTTTTCCTTTAAGTCAGTTTTAAAGACTTCAAGAAGAAACAGACAAAAGTTTCTGTTTATCCGTTATTGAATATGATGGATCAGAAATTTTTAAAAAGGGATTTTTGTGAATTTATACCTAGTTTTCGGAAAAATGTCATCTTTTGTTAAACATTATCACAAGTTCAAACTTCTTAATATCCTCATATCCAAAAGTGCATGCAAAGATCTGCTCTAACATATAACAATATAGTTTCTCCCAAATGTCATTCATTTTTAACTAAAAATATGACGCATTGAGCATTTTCAAAACATACGAACTGCGAAAAAATTGTTTTCAAAAAACCGGATTTAAAGATTTTCTTCAAACTTACCTTTAATGTATCGTCATGAGAAACAGCAAATAATTTTAAATACGAATTTTTAAACACTAGGTAACACCTGCGTAACATAACTCTTTTTAGTCTCATAATATTAAATATGACAAAAATACACATATCGCAAATTGATATGTGATTAAGATAGAAACAATTTATGCATTATATCGAATGAAACTTTTAATATTCACCCGCACCATATGCTTTACCTAAATTTATTACATTTACATCATCTTTCAATGCTTTAAATATTTTTTACTATTTCTGTTTTTTCCAAGCAGCTAAACTTCTCTTTTTGCATTAATTCAAGCGACGTTGATCACACTTTTTTGCAATGAGTATGGAAAACAAGTTTGTTTCCTCCTGTTCTACGCGTATAGCATTCACATAACCAAAGTTAAATACATAGTTGTCAATACTGACATTTCTAGCCTTTTTTTTAGAAATAAACACTTCTTTGGGAAAGATATAAATTATAGCACCAATAAATACAGTTAAAATCCATTTTTTAACATTTTCTCCAAACTTTAAAGGCCAAAGTTTACGTTGTTTATACATTTTAAATGCTTGTAACTTCTTTAAAAATTTGAATATTTGAACTCGGTTTTTCTTCATACGGTGTAATTACGTATATGGAGTATTACGAGAGTAAAATAAAAACAAATTCAATATTTTGGTTGATTTTAGCTATTTTAAAGTCCACTGTCCCCTTAAAATAATAGAAGATGCGAAAATGTGTAATGATGGTAAGAAAAACATTAAAACTTTAAAACCAAAGAATGCAATACAATGTAAAACGAAACAATGGTATTGATGTAACAAAAAAAATTAACAAAGAAATTTGCACAAGAAAATGTGTCTAAGTGATCGAACACTAAAGAAAACAAAAAACACACACCAAAAAAAAATTAAAGAAATTCACTAACTTCCTAAAATGAATGAACAGAGATACCACGTGGAATGAAAAAGCAAAAATCAAAATGGCGCAAGTGGGGAAACGGTCAATCGATCTCTGAGATAACTCTTTACTGGAAGGAAAGTGGGATAGATCGTTGCATAGAAATGCATAGATACATATTGATGAAGTCACGAAACTGATAAATGAAGGCCCGTACCTCTCGATCCCTAAAAATTATTCAACTTCTGACCTCACAAAAGCCAAAAATGATATAATTCTTAATATACTCCCAATTCAGTTTAAAAAATGACTTATTACTAACTGTGTTAGTTCTTAAGCTCTCCCCAAGGTCCACAAAACTGGAATTCGTTTTCGACCTATAGTTTCCAACTTAGATACGGCATCATATTCTTTGGCCAACATTTAGATTATATATTTTTTTCTTTCGTTTCTAAAAGTATTAACACGATAAAAAATTGTTTTGATGTCGTCGATAAACTTAGAAAATATTTCTATCGTGCTCTGTATTATTTAACAACAAAAGAATCCGTAATAACGGATTCTTTTGTTGTTAAATAACTGTTTTCTAATGTTCCAGTCGAAGGAGCATTAAAATGTATTGCAGTTAGTCTTTAGGAATGCCACATACTGAAACTTAAGATTTAATTTCTCTTACTAAAGTCTCTTTGAGTTGAACACATTTTTTTTTACAAAAAAAAATATTATAGCTCAATTGAAGGATTAGCTACGGGTAATTCCCTCAATTCCGAACTTTTTGACATTTATAGGCACTATTTAGAGATGAAATTTTATGAGAAACTATCTTTTCTTCTCTGGATTCGCTATGTAGACGAGATTTTCGCTCATTTTGATGGTAATAAAGAATATTTATCGCAGAATTTATGTATTATGAATTCGATTAACCCAGTCATCCTGTTCGTTTGTTTGCTTCCCCGTGCTAAATCGTGTCACTCGGCTAAGCAAAAATTGGAATATTTTTTCTATTATATGTTTCGAGATTTCGAGCTATCAAAGTTTATTCTTCGGAATATTTCCTTGATAACGAACTCAGTTTCTTTATGTCATTTGCCATTAACAAAGAATTCTCTCCCTTGGTCATTGATAAAGACTATTTTAAAAAAATTTCATCTTGGCATCAAAGAAAACATTGTGCTGTTAGAAATAGCATTAATAACCTTGTCGATTATCACCTTCATCCTTCTGTTAACAGCAAACTTGTACGGATTCTCCAAAAATTCAAATTTCAAGTCTTTTACTCACCTATGAGTAAAACCCACGGCTTAAATTCTATTTCTGACTCTGATTTTTGTGAATTTGTAGCATATATTGTCACTATGGTTTTAAATATTTTGGTCAAAGTAAAATAGCGTTCACCTCAAGAAACACTAAATTTATGACCGAAGAGGTGAAATTAATAGTCTTCAATAGTTAATTTTAGTTGGAAAGTAATTTACAATTTTGGACTTTAGCTCTGCAAAAATTATTGAGAAATCTTCTTTTGTTGGTGAATGAGATTTCCTTATAACTTTTAACATTAAAAAAGATTTATCTTTTTACTTAATGACTTTAATTCCAATCCAGTCCTTCGTAATGCTTTTAAAAATCTATTATTCAATTTAAATCCTCTTCAAAATTTTCAAAACAACGAAACTGAAAATAGCGCCATCTGTTCGCAGAAATAATAACAAAATTTTCAAATTTTGTTATTATTTCTGCGAACAGATGGCGCTATTTTCAGTTTCGTTGTTCTGTTCTTTGAGATAAATGTGGCTGTAGCTTCGCTGCAGATTTCTTTCCCTGATGAAGAGGGACCTGCACATGATGTTCCCTCATGAAGAAGGACCTACGCACGATAAGAACATGATAAGATGATAATAACATGATAAAAAAGGACCTGTACATGATAATTTTCGAAATCAATAGAATCTTAATATACGCCAAATACAAGGTGTTGCTTTGCCTAATTTTATAAATATTAAAATAATTAACTATTCGAAAGTCATGTTAAGTTTTTTAAATTAAATATATTTTTTTCCTTATAATATTTATCATCTTGTTTATTCATGTCTTTTATATTAATATTATATTTACGTAACTGATACAAATGATTTAATATTGTGTAAAATTTTCTGTACATTTGGATGTATCTTAAGTAAGTTCTATAGTTCACAGTCATACAAATTATTTATTTGTTATTGTTTCCATATATTGCAACAATTCAGCAGAAGATCTAGACAGTCTAAAGATAGATATTAAATTTTCGGTTTCCACACTTTATATTATTATTTATTAATTTTACTTCCTATGTGTTTTTTAATTTTTCGTTTCTTATAATCTTTCCCAATTCTTTTTTTTTCATTTCCACTTAAAATTCCTGTCTTATTCCACTCTTTAACATACAAGTATACACATAAGCTTTATAAAAATTGGCTTTAAAAACTTCTTTGGCTTTCTATTGCTTTTATTAGTATATGGACCTTTTTAGGTTTTAAATGCCATGATTACCTTTCTTGACTGAAGATTAATCTACTTTTATTTTTCTCCTTTTTATTTGTTTAATCAATGTTTATAGTTTCATTATTAATTTTCATGTTTTTGCTGATGCATAAGTTGATTAGCATTGTATTTTTCTGCATTACTTGTTTCTTTTTTTCCAGCTAACTTAACTTATTCTCTTTTTATTTTGTACTGTAATTTAAATTTTCGTGATTCCAGTTTGCTTTAACACTTTTCTATGGGTACTAGATGACCCGTCAAACGTTGTTTTGCCATATAAATTATTTCTAGGGAATATTTTGGTAGAAACGAATAACTGACTTATTGTAAGCGTGTGAAGATGTGGCATATGAGTGAAAGAGGCATGGAGCGCTGTGAATGATGACGAAACATAAAAATAACAAAACACCAAGCATTTATTTTTTAAATTTATTGTAATTTATTCTTTAAAATTATATATATAT